>MU721240.1:10636-20889 GCA_026770625.1 Nicotiana glauca | reverse complement strand
TTACCGAGATCTGAATAGGGCGAGTCCCAAAGATAACTTCCCCTTGCCCAACATCCACATCCTTGTTGACAACTGTGCCAAACATAAGATACAGTCCTTTGTGGATTGTTATGCGGGATATCACCAGGTGTTGATGGATGAGGAAGACGCTAAGAAAACCGCTTCACCACACCTTGGGGCACTTACTGTTATCGAGTTATGCCATTCGGTTTGAAGAACGCCGGAGCGACGTACATGAGGGCCATGACTGCTATCTTCCACGATATGATGCATTAGGAAATAGAGGTGTATGTGGACGACGTGATCGTCAAGTCCAGAACCCAAGACGATCATGTTCGAGACTTGAGGAAGTTTTTCGAGAGGCTGCGAAAGTATGATTTAAAGTTAAATCTGGCTAAATGCGCTTTTGGAGTCTCATCAGGCAAACTTCTGGGTTTCATAGTCAGTAGGAGAGGTATCGAGTTAGATCCAACAAAGATAAAAGCTATCCGGGATTTGCCACCTCCAAGGACAAAGAAACACGTAATGAGTCTTTTGGGCAGATTAAACTACATCAGCCGGTTTATCGCTCAACTGACTTCCACATGCGAGCCCATATTCAAGCTTTTAAGGAAAGATGCCGCAATCAAGTGTACAGCTGAGTTTCAAGAGGCCTTTGACAAGATCAAAAAATATCTTTCGAATCCCCCGATTTTGGTCCCGCCAGAGCAAGGGAGACCTCTGTTTTTGTATCTGACAGTCTTAGAAAATTCTTTCGGTTGTGTCCTCGGGCAGCATGATGCAACTGGGAAGAAAGAACAGGCGATCTATTACCTGAGCAAGAAGTTCACTAGTTATGAAGTCAAATACACCTTGTTGGAAAGAACGTGCTGTGCTTTGACATGGGTCGCTCAGAAGTTGAGACATTATCTCCAGGCTCATACCACTCATCTCATTACCGGGTTGGATCCTTTAAAGTACATATTCCAGAAACCAATGCCCACCGGGAGATCGGCAAAGTGGCAAATTTTGCTTACTGAATTCGACATAGTCTATGTCACTCGCACGATGATGAAAGCCCAGGCATTGGCGGATCACTTGGCTGAAAACCTGATTGATGAGGAATACCAACCGTTGAATACTTACTTTCCAGATGAAGAGGTAAACACAATATAAGTAGTCCCTGAAGACACTCATGCTTGGAAAATGTTCTTTGATGGGGCTGTAAACACCAAAGGCGTAGGAATTGGGGCAATCTTGATCTCGCCCACTAGCCAGCACTATCCGGTTACAGCTAGGCTCCGTTTCTTTTGCACGAACAATACAGCTGAGTATGAAGCTTGCATTATGGGCATGAATATGGCAATTAATCAAGATGTTGAAGATTTACTGATTATGGGGGATTCTGATCTGATTATCCGTCAAGCCCTAGGTGAATGGGAAACTCGAGATATTAAGCTTATTCCTTACCGGCAGCACGTGGAAGATCTCGGCAAGCTATTTACATCAATAGAGTTTAGGTACATCCCACTGTGTCACAACGAACTAGCTGATGCACTTGCCACGTTAGCTTCAATGTTACCTTATCCAGACAACGCCCACATCGATCCCTTGGAAAACCAAATCAGGGAAAGACACGGTTACTGTAATGTAATCGAGGCAGGACTAAATATCCAGCCATGGTACCACGATGTCAAGAGGTTTTTGAAAACACAAGAATACCCTGAACATGCTACTGGAGATCAAAAGAGAACTATAAGGTGACATACGAGTGGTTTCTTTTTGAGCGGCGAGGTCTTGTACAAAAGAACCACGGATCTCAACCTGTTGAGATGTATTGACGCCAAGGAAGCCGGGAAAATCATGCAGGAAGTACACGCAGAAGTGTGTGGGCCTCATATGAACGGGTATGTTTTGGCCAAGAAAATCTTACGAGCCAGTTATTATTGGATAACTATGGAAAAAGATTGCTTCAGTTTTGTCCGAAAATGCCATCAATGTCAGGTGCATGGAGATCTGATTCATGCACCTCCAACAGAGCTACATCCTATGTCAGCACCTTGGCCTTTTGTCGATTGGGGCATGGACGTCATTGGTCCGATAGAGCCGAAAGCATCTAACGGGCACAGATTCATATTGGTTGCCATCGATTACTTCACGAAATGGGTCGAAGCTATCACTCTCAAATCGGTCACTAAAAAAGCCGTGGTGGACTTTGTACATTCAAATCTTATCTGTCGTTTTGGTATTCCTGCAACTATCATCACAGATAATGCTGCGAACCTGAACAGTCGTCTGATGGAGGAAGTATGCGAACAATTCAAAATAACGCATAGGAACTCCACTCCTTATCGGCCCAAAGCCAACGGCGCTGTTGAAGCAGCGAACAAGAACATCAAGAAGATTTTGAGAAAGACAATCCAGAGTTCCAGACAGTGGCATGAACAGTTGCCTTTTGCCTTACTGGGATATCGCACTACGGTGCGCACATCAGTAGGAGCCACCCCATATTTGTTGGTTTATGGAACTGAAGCTGTGATACCAGCAGAGGTAGAAATACCTTCGCTCCGGACCATTGTCGAAGCAGAGATTGAAGATAGCGAATGGGTTAAGACTCGATTGGAGCAGTTGACCTTAATTGATGAAAAGCGAATGGCTGCAGTCTGTCACGGGCAGTTGTACCAACAAAGAATGGCCCGCGCTTACAACAAGAAAGTACGACCCAGGAATTTTGAAGTAGGACAGCTGGTATTAAGACGCATTCTTCCCCATCACCAGGAAGCAAAAGGAAAATTTGCTCCTAATTGGAAAGGTCCGTACATCATCAGGAAGATACTACCAAGAGGAGCGTTATATCTGGGTGATATTGAAGGAAAGGATCCTGAAACAGCTGTGAATGCAGACGCAGTAAAAAGGTACTATGTCTGAGTTTACGTTGGTGATGTCTTGGCGCATTTGAGATGATGAAGGCTTTTATTCCTGCTACCCAAACACTATCAACCCTTTTGCAAGCCCTTTGAGCCGGTTACATTTCTTTGGCTACCCTCTTTGGAATCCAAAAGCACCGTTGAAGTCCAAAAAAAATGATTCTGTTTGAACTACGTTCTGACTTGATTCCGAAAGGATACGTAGCCAGCCTCCCTCAAGGGGTTCAGTCATGCTAAAACAAAAATCCAATTTTCCCCGAAGTTGAAACTGGGGCAGATATTATAATGTTTCAACCATGAGCTTACCAAATGATTCCAAAGTTGTATTCCCGTCCACAATTCCTCTTTCCAAAACCAAGCACAAGTCCTTCGGATCAATTGCGAAAGGCGTGAGAGCTGAATTGAAAGAAATAAATGAGAGAGTCTTATCGGTGAAAACCTTCGGGCACCATGAGGCGACGAGAGCAGAGAAACCAAAATGAGAGAGTCCGTTTAGTGAAAACTCGCAAAGAGCACTATCGAGCGATGTTGAGAAGAGAAACGAGAGAGGTCTATCAGCAAAAACCCGCAAAGGGCGCTATTGGCCGAAAAAGAGGATATCTCATCACTAGAAGTCCTGGCAAGGTTCCCTGGTTCGGAAATGCGATTCAATGGATTTGTAAGAAGCCGGAAGTTGGTGCGGGTCGGGCATGCAGTCCAAGAAGCATGTCATGTCTATTTGAAGTCAGCACGCACCCCAGATAGGTCCTTCTTTCCCATGAAAGGGGTGCTTCTTTTTTTATTTTCATCTTTTCCACTCTCTGTTTGTTTTTCTTGGAATCCCTTTCGGTTTAACCCTGAATTCCGAAACTTGTTACAAAGGAAAAGGTGGAAGGACCGGTTTCACGGATTTCCGTCCGTCAAGAGGAAAAGAAGATACCCAGCCTCAGTGATGTGGCAGTCCAATTCCGACTGATCATGATGTCTGATTGCCTACGGAGTAAAGACGTTGGAAAAGAAATAAAAAGGAAATGGTTTCAAGAGCAGAATGAGGTGGGAGAACCAAACCCTTACACGGGCAAGTCATCATGAAAGCCTAAAAGTTTGAGTTTCGTCAAGTTTGAAGGAACTCCTCTCTCTAGATCGGCAAACAGCCAAGTTCTCCACGGAAAGGGGACTGCAATCAAGCAATTGAGATGATCAAGGCCGCAAAACCAACCCCCATTTCAAACTAACAAATTGTTCTTTGTTTAAAGTTGAAGCAGGTGTATTTCAGGCGACCATACCAGAGACGGACGCAACCTGGAAGAGAAAAACAATGCGCAAGCACTAGAACACCTTTGTAACAGAGAATCAGCCAAAAGGGAAGTTTCTCCTCTAACTCTTTCATGCGTTGTGCTAAACAAAAAAAAAATAAAAAAAAAGAAAAATGATAGCAAGAAGCTTTTCCCCAAGGAGCCTTTTCTTTTCAAATCCCGGCATAACCCGCGGATCTCCCTGGCATAACCCAAGGAGCTTTTTCTCTCCAAATCCCGGCATAACCCGCGGATCTCCCTGGCATAACCCAAGGAGCTTTTTCTTTCCAAATCCCGGCATAACCCGCGGATCTCCCTGGCATAACCCAAAGAGCTTTTCTTTCTAAATCCCGGCATAACCCGCAGGTCTCCCTGGCATAACCCAAGGAGCTTTTTCTTTCCAAATTCCGGCATAACCCGCGGATCTCCCTAGCATAACCCAAGGAGCTTTTTCTTTCCAAATCCCGGCATAACCCGCGGATCTCCCTGGCATAACCTAAGGAGCTTTTTTCTTTCCAAATCCCGGCATAACCCGCGGATCTCCCTGGCATAACCTAAGGAGCCCTTTTTTTTCTTTCCAAATCCCGGCATAACCCGCGGATCTCCTTGGCATAACCCAAGGAGCCCTTTTTTTCCAAATCCCGGCATAACCCGTAGATCTCCCTGGCATAACCCAAGGAGCTTTTTCTTTCCAAATCCGGGCATAACCCGCAGATCTCCCTGGCATAACCCAAGGAGATTTTTCTTTTCGAATCCCGGCATAACCCGCGGATCTCCCTAGCATAACCCAAGGAGCCTTTTCTTTCCAAATCCCGGCATAACCCGTGGATCTCCCTGGCATAACCCAATGAGCGTTTTCTTTCCAAATCCCGGCATAACCCGTGGATCTCCCTGGCATAACCCAAGGAGCTTCTTCTTTCCCAATCCCGGCATAACCCGCGAATCTCCCTAGCATAACCCAAGGAGCCTTTTCTTTCCAAATCCCGACATAACCCGCGGATCTCCCTGGCATAACCCAAGGAGCCTTTTTTTTTCAAATCCCGGCATAACCCGCGGATCTCCCTTGCATAACCCAAGGAGCTTTTTCTTTTTCAAATCCCGGCATAACCCGCGGATCTCCCTGGCATAACCCGAGGAGCTTTTTCTTTTTCAAATCCCGGCATAACCCGTGGATCTCCCTGGCATAACCCAAGGAGCTTTTTTCTTTCCAAAATCCCGGCATAACCCGTGGATCTCCCTGGCATAACCCGAGGAGCGTTTTCTTTTCAAATCCCGGCATAACCCGCGGATCTCCCTGGCATAACCCAAGGACCCTTTTTCTTTCCAAATCCCGGCATAACCCGCGGATCTCCCTGGCATAACCCAAGGAACCTTCTCTTTCCAATCCCGGCATAACCCGCTATTTCCCTACATAACCTGGATCCGCTCGCAAAGATAGACAATCCTGATTTGACTGTCTAGATATGTGTCGCAACTAACTCACGAAATATTCCTAGTCAAAACTGGGGCAGAAAATTTTGTTCGTTTGTTTGCCTTTGATGTCTTAAGCAGGTTTGATCTCGAGGCACAGGATTCGATTGGCCTACCGAATGAGTCTCAATCCAAAATGAAGAAAAGAAGAAAAGAACAAAAAGAAAAGCAAAAGAAGGTGAGCTCAAATATTGGAGCAAACAAAAAGGGCGAACTACCCGGAATCTGATTGAAGTCGCAAGCCCCGCCGATTTGGTTTCGCTCAATGCTGCAGAAATAAACAAGCACCTACGACCTGCGAGCATCAAGATTCAGATCGAAGTCTACAGCAAATTCAGCTAAGACTCAAGATCAAGTTTTCAAGGGAATTATAGATAGGAATCTTGTAACTCATAGTTGATAGGCATAGCTATGCTTAGCTACGATTTTTCCTTTTGGTATAATAAGGAGGTCAGTAAGCGGTAGCAGCAACAACAACAACAGTAACAGCAAGGTCACAGCTCCATGGTAGTCCCAGCTACCAAAACTTCCCGAACTACATTGACCTGATTCCTGTTTAGCCCAGGATATGTAGGAGGCCTCCCGAAGCAAAGGCTCGGTCAAAAATCTTTCAAAAAATGCTTCACTCGGAGTACTCGAACAGGCAAAAATCACTCGTATCCGCTCATTTATCTTTGCGCGAAAACTCTTCGTGTTTCCGGGCAAAGAGGGGCAGTTGTGAGCACGTGATTTTTGCCCTATAGGAGAATTACTCCTAAAATTCAAAATAAAATATTTTTTATTTGTGTTGTGTGTGATTTTGTAGATTTTTGTGTTACTTCTCGTATTTATTTGCATTTTTCTTGTGCGTGTTATTTGTTGAACTAATATAAAAACACAAAAATATATGTTGCATACATTTAGGAATTAATCATGCATCTTTAGAAATTAATTAACCATAATTTGTTTAAAAGAAAAATCGCAAAAAATATGCATTTTTCATGTTTTTGCCGTTGTTGATTTTATTTGTGTGATTAATTGTGATTGGTTGATTTAATTAATGTTGGTGTAGTTTAATCTTGGTTTTACATTTTTAGGAGTTTTGTTAATTGTTAAATTAAAAGAAGGAAAAGAAAAGGGTGAAAAGAACAAAAAAATCGGACTGGGCCGCCTCATTTGTGACCAAAGTCCAGCCCCAAAACACTGTCTATACCCGGTCCAAATCAACCCATCGCAGAGACGTCCAAACGACGTCGTGTTGATCACGTTTGATCTGGGGCATTGATCTCAAATTGATCAATGGCCAGGATTAATCCTTCCATGCCTGTTCCCTGTACCTGACCCGATACCCGGTCTGACCGGATCGCCCCATCATTTTTTTTAAATCTGAGCCGTTGGATCCCATTATCCAACGACCCAGATTAAAAAGTTAATTTCTAATGTGTCAAAGACCCCCCAAACCCCTTCACCCGTTCATTCCCAAACGACCCCTTCCCCTTCGTCTCTCTCACCAAAACCAAATACCCCAAGAACCTAGCTAGCCGCCACCCCTCCCCTCGCCTGAAAATCCGGCGGCGCCGGTCCTTTTCGCCGCCAAACTAACACCCCTATAGCACCACGACCNTACATTTAGGAATTAATCATGCATCTTTAGAAATTAATTAACCATAATTTGTTTAAAAGAAAAATCGCAAAAAATATGTATGTCATGTTTTTTCCATTGTTGATTTTATTTGTGTGATTAATTATTGATTGGTTGATTTAATTAATGTTGGTGTAGTTTAATCTTGGTTTTACATTTTTAGGAGTTTTGTTAATTGTTAAATTAAAAGAAGGAAAAGAAAAGGGTGAAAAGAACAAAAAAATCGGACTGGGCCGCCTCATTTGTGACCAAAGTCCAGCCCCAAAACACTGTCTATACCCGGTCCAAATCAACCCATCGCAGAGACGTCCAAACGACGTCGTGTTGATCACGTTTGATCTGGGGCATTGATCTCAAATTGATCAATGGCCAGGATTAATCCTTCCATGCCTGTTCCCTGTACCTGACCCGATACCCGGTCTGACCGGATCGCCCCATCATTTTTTTTAAATCTGAGCCGTTGGATCCCATTATCCAACGACCCAGATTAAAAAGTTAATTTCTAATGTGTCAAAGACCCCCCAAACCCCTTCACCCGTTCATTCCCAAACGACCCCTTCCCCTTCGTCTCTCTCACCAAAACCAAATACCCCAAGAACCTAGCTAGCCGCCACCCCTCCCCTCGCCTGAAAATCCGGCGGCGCCGGTCCTTTTCGCCGCCAAACTAACACCCCTATAGCACCACGACCCCCTCAACCCAAATCCAGGCTTGGTTTACCTCGAATCACACTCTAGCTTCTCGAATCTTCGATCGAAGATTCGAGCCAGACCCTAAGGTACTCCAATCCGCTCCAAACTCACACCCTGTCATCCTCTGACCTCCCTCGTAACCAAACCAACACTGGTTTGGTTCGAATCGAACCCAAACTACTCGAACCCCCAATTCGAGCCCCAAGAACCCTAGAAGAGTTTCGAGCCTGTTTGAAGATTTTTGATGGTTCAATGGGCTTTAGTCGAAGTGTTCTCATTTGAGAACACTCGATTAAAGTCCGTTTGGCCTCAAAAGTTTCAAGTCCGAAGTCCAAGTACGTTTGTTTCTGATTTTTCATTTTTTGAGGTATTTCTTTCTTCTACCCATATCTATTTTTGTTTGTTAGTTTAGTTGTGTTATTATTTTTCATCTTTTTAAGTTTGTCAAATTTTTTCTGTTCTTCTCTCNTTAAAAGAAGGAAAAGAAAAGGGTGAAAAGAACAAAAAAATCGGACTGGGCCGCCTCATTTGTGACCAAAGTCCAGCCCCAAAACACTGTCTATACCCGGTCCAAATCAACCCATCGCAGAGACGTCCAAACGACGTCGTGTTGATCACGTTTGATCTGGGGCATTGATCTCAAATTGATCAATGGCCAGGATTAATCCTTCCATGCCTGTTCCCTGTACCTGACCCGATACCCGGTCTGACCGGATCGCCCCATCATTTTTTTTAAATCTGAGCCGTTGGATCCCATTNATGTGTTTGTTATAGTATACATATTCGCTTCGATTAATATCGTCGAATAATTAGTTTCGTGTTGCCCCTGTCTTGCTCGAAAACTATGAATCACTGGTCTGTACGTCGATTGTTTGTTATCGATTATATGTGTTGTAATTGATTAAATGAATATCGTCGATTAGTTTTATAGGCTTGTTTTGTTAGAACAACGTGACAGTGATTTTGTCAATACTGCCTAAGTTTGGTTCGAATCATTGCTTGAATTAGGAATCTGAATTGGTTATGGCTGAATTGAATTTAGCTGCAATTTAAATAGAAATTTCAGAGCTTAGTGGACTGCCACCCTTGAGCATGTGTTGAACCATTAGGGCAGGCCATAGTGTAAATACACCCTGGCTGGCATCTTTAGAGATAGTGGAACCTGTTGTACAGCAGGACACGCACTATATTCTGAACTTAAGGGTTTTAAAATCAGTATCCCATACTTAGACAAAAGAAGGTGGGGGAAGTGAAGGGATTGATCATTTTTAAGGCATAAAAACAAGCTATTAAGGGGGATCTTTCAGTTATATAAGGGGCAAATTTTCAAAATAAAAGGAAGGTTTTTTTTCCAGCCTTAAGAGTTTTTTAGCCTATCATTTTCTAGTCTTAGTCTGAAGTTTTCTTCCTGCCCAGATCAGTTTTTTTAGCCTTTATTATTTTTTTCCAGTCTTGGAGAGGGTTTTGTTTTTAGTCTTTGATAAGAGATTTCCAATCTTTGAGAGCTTCTATCCAGTCCTTGAAAGATCAAAAGAAAAGAGTTAGCAAAAAGAGAGTCTTCATAAGTCACACTCGAAAAGAAGCAACCAATTCTCTTCTGCTCTTTTCCATTGACCCTGAAGTCCAGCATTGAAAGGAGTATTGTTAGAGTTTTAAAATCAGTCTTAGGCTTCCTCTTTAATCACATCGAGGGAGCACTTGTGAGATTTAAAAGCTACTGAAAAGGGGGGCTGATTGTCTATATTCCAGCTTTCGAGTTCAAAGTTTAAGTCTCGAGGTGTTATTTTGGGGCTGTCTTGTTAATCCTGTTTGGTCTCACAAGCTATTTGGAATTGTGTTTGCGAGTTGTCTTTGGAACTCTAAAATTGCTCTTGGTTTATCTGTTGGTTTGGTTGCTGTTTGTTTACTGTTGTTGTGAGCTACTACTGATCTCTTCTTTCTCCATTTTTCTGCTGTCGAATTCCAGGTATGCATCGAAACACAGCTGATGTAACTGCTGAATCGAGAGATTGGGTTTTGAAATGAAATGCTATCTTGGAAATCGTAGTAAAAAAAATAGATATTAGTTCATTCATACCTACCTAGTTTCTTCTCTTAGTTTGCATTGATTTTGTATAATTTTGACGAAATTTGAGCTGCGTTAGGACTAGCAAAATCGAACTTGGGACTGTATTAAACCTTTGAACTATCAGATAACAGACTGCTAAGGCTAATTAGTTTGAGTATGTTGAACCTTGAAATGATGGTTTAATTTATTTTAGCTATTGATGTAGTATAGCTTGAATTGCATGA
>MU721238.1:4247-21828 GCA_026770625.1 Nicotiana glauca | reverse complement strand
TTTCCAAAATAAAGTCCGATTTTTCTGATACGGCCTTTCAGCATTTCAAAGAGAAGATTTTAAGGCCGTGTCCACAAATTAAAAGAATTGACTCAAAGTGGCTGTTCTTGCAAAACGGTCTTCCGTCGTCCCTTTTAAGGACTTTAGGCTTATTTTAAATAAGAACAGCATCACCCGACTTATTTATAACAAAAATCAAAATTTTGATATTTTTCGGCTATTTTTGCAAAAAGATGTGGTTTGACCCGTCAAGGGTTGCCTACGTATCTCACACGTGATGAGAATCAAACCGGCGTAGTTCGGGCAAATTAACCGAACCATTTTAAAACAAGACTCTTTTTGGTTTTCATTTTTGGGATTTCATAAAAAAACTATTTTAAAAACAAGATTCTTTTTTATTTTCCTTTTTTGGCATTTCAAAAGCAAATAACAAAATCACTTTCAAAAGCACGACTCTTTTCATTTTCATTTTTGGCATGTCATAAAAAAAAACTATTTTTAAAAATAAGACTCTTTTTCATTTTTATTTTTCATGGCCAGATAAACTATTTTCCTTTTCTATTTTTGAAAACAAGACAAAATAACGACTCTTTTTTTTTCTTTTTCATTTTCAACAAACAAATAAACAACCTATTTTCCCAAACTAAAATAAAGATTTTTTTTTCTTTTTTTTTTGAACAACTTCCAAAAATAAAGACTTTTTTTTAATATATTTTTCCTTTGCTTTTAGCAAAAAAAATATTTCCACTTTTTTCATTTTTTCGAAATTTCGGCAGAGTTTCGACAACATTTGGGCATCGATTTTTTCTAAACAATTAATTCTTTACACTGCTATTTCTCTCTCTTTTTTTTCAATTTCACAAAATTTTCAATGTTCAAAAGCCGGTCAGCATGCGGGCCCGAGACAAATAAATGAAACACGTAAAATGCACCATGGTGGTCTTTTCATTTCCGGTTACCTGTCCTAGAAGGACCCAACCCCTGTGTTGAGTCCCCTAAGTCGTATGCACGTGATGCAAATAAGCGCTCTTACTAGGGATCCGGCATGAAGTCAAGTTATTCTAGGTTCAAAACCTGGGTATGTGTTCTAGACTGTGTACCTGAGCGGACAACTCGAGTCGAGGATGGGGCTACGTACCGGGGACCCGCGGGATCGTCCGACTTAGTAACTTGTCTGGCCTCTTTCTTATTTTAGGGTATGACACGAACAGAATAGGGAGTCTCAACCAGTAAGCACATCCCCGGAGATGAGAAGAGAAATATTTTTGGCACAGTTTATATACAGTTCAGATAATATCAAAGCGGTAAACATTTAGCACATTAAGCATAAACATGTAGGAAAATCAGATATAAATAAATACAACAATTATTCCGAGCTCGAATTCTGAATCCTGAACCAAAGTTCTGGGTCTGTTTCCCTAGCAGAGTCGCCAGAGCTGTCACACCTCCTTTTTACCTACACTACACCCGTGAGGGCGTAATAAAGGAGTTTTTCCAATTAAAGGACAACCGGGACGGGATTTATTATTAAACTTTAGAGTCGCCACTTGGGAGATTAATGATTTCCCAAGTCACCGGTTGAATCCCGAACCGAGGAAATTATGACTCTGTTAACAGTCCGCGAACCAGAAATCCGAATAAGGAATTCTATTAACCCGGGAGAAGGTGTTAGGCATTTCCGGATTCCGTACTTCTAGCACGGTCGCTCAACTGCTGTATTTGATTTTATCTTATTTTCAAAACATGTTCTAACTTATGTGCCTTTTATTAATAGTCCGCTTTTATTATATATTTATTTTTATAAGAATTTCAACGTCGTGAAAATGTATCTCAAATCACGTCGTACCAGTACGCCCGTGGCTTTTGACATATTTCGACTTCGTTGAGATTTGGATTTGGGTCACATAATTGTGCACCCGTATTTAGGAAGGTAATTTTATTAAAATCGTGCCTAAAGAGTCCAACGCATTTATTATCTTTGGGGAAAATCATGAAATTCGCTAAACGGTTCACTCGAATTCTAAGTATTTTTTATAGCATTTATTGAGGGCCCCACATTTGTTTATTCGATTTGGCGAGGCTCGTCTCATTTATTATTAAAAGACCACTTGAAGTAACTAATTTTCTATTCTTTGTCTCTAAAAGATTAATCAATTCATGAATATAAATTCGAGTCTTAAATTCAAGTCCGGATTCAAACAGAAGGAGAAATCCTTTTAGCTTGAACCCGCTACCTAATTCAAAACTCAATTTTTATTTGTGAGTTAGTTTCCCCTATTATTAAAGAATTTTGAAGATTTTTTGATTTATAACAATTGGTAAGCTTACAAACTGGATTTATATTTAACAAGTCCTATCGAACGAGATCTTATGATATGCTATTTTAATAAGCTGATGCTAACTCTGGGCCTCGAAACAGGCCCACTTTATGAATTGAAAATCAATGCTGGGCCAACCTGTGTGTAATTGAGGCCCACATATGTTCAGTAACGAAGAAGAACCAATGTAATTCCATATAATCAACCACCTTCTTCATTAATTCTTTTAATGAACATTTTATGTACTAAATTTTTTTACAGGAACTAATACCTTGATTTGAATTCGGTTACTGTTACCTTGACCTTTAATCATGTACATATTTTGAATAACAGTAACAGTAATTGATTAAACTTATATGAACTAATACTCAGGAATTCATGCGAATTTTTGAATGCAAATTGCCTACACTGTATTTACAACTTGAGATCTGTATTTGCAAATTGATTCAGAAAAGGGAAGATTTGAATCCATAAAACTTAATAATTCATTATCGTTCATAGTCCAGTACAGTTCATTAATACAATTCAATGAATAAAATAACATTCCAAATATTGAACAATCTCAACAAACTAATGCTCAAATACATCAAATGACAATTGAAACTAAACTGAATTTCATGCTTTAAGCATCATATAAGTTTATCCTTCAGTTTATAGCCATCAAGGACAAAGCTGTGTACCTGAGTAAAGGAAATATGAGAAGAAAAGAAGTCAGCTACTTTGAACAGCAACAGCAACCAAACTCAGCAGTATATCGTCACAGAACAAGCCAGGAATTAATTTTGAAAACCAGAAATGCAGGTAGACTCAACAGATCACTTCAACACACATTTGAAACACATTCCTAATTCTCAAAGCTGAACCTAGATGCATTTGAAATCTCACTGGACCCAAAACTCGACTGGAATTCAAACTAATTAGGTCCCAAACTCAACTGAACCAGTCATTAATCACTTCTGAACACCTTTAGAACTAGAACCTCAAGCAGAAATGAAAAATTACCAAAGGAAAACTAAGAATCACTAACACTAGTAATGAAATAGTGAAACTGTTTCTGATTTTTCCATTTTTGTTGTTTTTGTATTTTTGTATATGTGAGTTCAAGTGCAGATTTCAAAACTAAGGAGAAGAAGAACTGCTCAGTGTGAAGTTTTTCTGGAAAGAATTCAAATCTAGAAGAGGAAATTGGATCTGAAATTCTTAATTTCAGATCTGAAACTTAGCAGATATTTTTTGGTGACCTATTGGAGTTCCAAAACTTTTTTAAAAAAAGGCTGAATGACTGCCTATTTATAGGTACAATTAAGGGGCAGAATGTTCTAGACATTTCACTCTTTTTCCCTCCCATTTAATTTCAAGTATTGCATATTAAGCCTTCAATTCCTAACTTGTTTCTCAAGTTACTATCCTAAGTTTATTGAATTCTACACTAATGTCCTATTCTAGAATGTTCTATACCCCTATAATTCCTATACTACCCCTACTTCATTTCAAAATTTACCATTTCTAATAAACTTGCCATTTTTCTATGCCCAAATTACCCCTGAGGTTCCCTGAAATTATTACCCAACCACAGCCCTTTTACCCTAGTTAATAACTATGGTTATCTAACCTCAATCAGCTATATCCAAATTATCTAAGCTTAACAATTTCCTGAATTAAGGAACAACTAATTAAAATATCAAACTATTGCTTTAATCTAATCAAACAAATCCAAACAGGATCAGAACAAGATCAATAGTAAAATAGCAACTAATCTGGAAACAGTAAACTACAACTAGTTAACTAAGAACATGATTAATTCTAATTAATTCTAATCCAAATGCTTTAATTAACAATAACAAAGAAATAATCAACTAATGACATAAAGTAATTACTGAACCACATGGCTACTTATTGAAAACAGAATTAAAACTAGAATCATAAACTAATAACCATGAATTAAGCTCATAAAATTGTAACAAGATAATTCTAGCAAAATTAAACTAAAGTGAACAAATGCCACAAAACAAAAATCAAACTAAAACTAAACCTAATCAAAACCAATTCTGGTAAAAAAAACAGACGAGATTTAATCCAAAACAAAGTACGAACAAATATGGATCTAAACAAAAAGAACAAATTGAAAGGAATCTTACTGATTTTGGCTACTAAATTGACCGGTCTTGATAGTGATCTTCAAACGATATTAGGCGCTTGTTTTCACTAAGAACAAACGCCTAATATAGTTTTAAAATTACTTGAACATTGGCTGGAGTTCAAAACTTTGACCGCAAACCTTAGATGTGGAATCAGAGGCAGATTGGTGAGATTCGAGGGAAAATAATCCCAAATTTGTGAAGAGAAGGATGAGGAGACTATATGGTAAAGATTTGGGGTCATTTGGACAAGGTAATGTTTTGGCTGGAATCTTCAAACTAATATTCGAGCCGGTGAGCAATGATTCGAGAAAAACCGATACCGGATACAGGAAGAGGAAGGCGAGGGGATACTGGGGTGTTAATTTGGTAGGGTTTTGCGTTGTCGCCGCCGTGGGCGGCGAAGACGATGATGAAAAAATTCAATATTCGAGCGGATAGGATATGATTCGAAGGAAGCTGATAAGAGATTCATGACGAGGGCTTTAAGGCGATCTAGGGGTGTGATTTTGGGAGCCACCAGAGATGGTGGTGATTTCTCCGGCAGTGGTGGTGGCGGCGTTACAGGCGAGGGGAGGGGTACGATGAGGATGAAGATGGTCTCTAGGGTTATGATATTTTTGGACATTAATATCAAACTATAGAAATCAATGCAGACCGTTGGATCATGGACTATGGAAGGCTGAGATTAATTGCCTTATTTTGAAACGACGTCGTTTTTGAAAAGAGAAGGGCTGAAATGGGTAAAGGGCTACTGGGCTGGGGCGTGATTGGAGGGGCTTTTATTTGGGCTAGTTTATTTTGGCCCAATATATGGTCTCTTAACCAAGACTATTTTCTTTTAATTCTTCCTTCTTTTTTTATTTATTTTTTTGTTTTCATTTTGGTATTTTTTTTTAATTTTAGTTTCTGATTTTATAAAATTGAAAAATTAAACTAATAATTAAACTAATTAGACCCTAAAATCATTTAATCACTAATTTGTAGTAATTTCCAATTAAAACAATAAAAATGCTATTTTGATTTTTCTTTAAATTGTTCCGAAATGAATTAATACTAAAATTGTGAAATTAAAAATCCTAATGTACATGCATATTTTTTGTATTTTTAATATGAATTATTATGCAACTAATTAACACATACAATGCAACAAATATCAACAAAATTTGTAAAAATCAAGAAAATCATTTTGTTTGGATTTTTTAGGAATAATTTGCTTAGGGCAAAAATCACGTGCTCACAAGGACTTCGGGCAAGATTTCCTTCCATTTCTCTTTGTCATAGGTCAATATTTTTTATAAGGTTTTAAAGTGTGGTCTTATTTGTTGACTCTGCTTGTCCATTCTCACTAGGCTGGTAAGGTGTTGATAGTATCTTTTTAATATTGTGCTCTTCGAAGAACTTCTTTACCTTGTTGCCGATGAATTGCTTCCCATTATCGCACATGACTTTGGTTGGTATCCCAGATCGACATAATATGTTGTCCCAGATGAAGTCAATGACTTCGTTCTCTTGGACCTTTTCGAATGCTTGAGCCTCGACCCATTTGAAAAAATAGTCGGTCATGAATTAGTACAAATTGAGCTTTACCGGTTGCCTATGGCAGGGGATCGACAATGTCCCTGCCGTATTACATAAAGGGACATGGGGATAGGACCAAGTATAGTAGCTCTCCTGCTTGATGAATCATCAGTGCGTGTCTGTGGCAGCCGTTGAATTTTTGTACGATGTCCTTTGCATCCTTCTCTATTTTGATCCATTTTTAGCCGAACCTAATTAATTATTGAACCAAAGCTTATGCTCCCATATGGTTTCCACTAGTTCCTTCATGAACTTCTCTTGGGCGTACTTGGTAACTGCCGATCCCAAGCATCTGGCTAATCGGCAGTAGAAAGTTCTTCTAAACAGTGTCCCTTTGATCACGTAAAATTTGGTGTTGAATCTTCCAATACTGGAAAATTTATTTCTCTTTTGGTAGTTTCACATGACACGTTAGATTCATTCAACCCCCGGACCGCCGGTACTGTTTGATTTTGTAACCTCAATTGCACTACGACCCTCGATCTGATGATGTTGGTCGAGTTGCCTGGGTCAATTAACACATGTTTAACTCGAGATTTGTTTATAGGTATGGATATCACCACTGCATCATTACGAGGATGAACGATGCCCTCGGCATCCTCATCAGTTAATAAAATGGCTACCTCCGGGATGTCATCTCGAGTGCACTTGTCCTGTATAATGGATACTTTTTGTGGTTATCATGGGTCCATGAAGAACATTGACCCGTCCAATGATTATATTGATGGCGTATTGAGGTTCTTCTTTGTCGGTCTATTTTTTGGAGTCCCTGTTCCTAAAGTGGTTTTGGCTCGATCACTCAGAAACTCTTAGAGGTTCCCATTATTAAACAACCAACCAACTTCTTTTCTCAATTGTTACGAGTCCTTGGTCCTGTGGCCATGAGTGGCAGTATACATACAAATCAATTTAGGGTTTCTTGGGTAGAATCATACTACAAAGGTCTAGGCCACTTGGTTTTTTTGATGGGCCCAATGACATACACGATGCTGGCTGCATCAATGTTGAAATTATACTCTGATAATTTCAGACTCTCGATGGTTCCCTTCCCCCAAGCGATCTTTCAAAACCAGTTTTACTCATGGGACCTCAACTATTGGTCTCACGGTCGCTTATTTCTCTACCCCGCGGGGTTACGCCTGGGCCTGTTCCCCTTCTAATTTGCACTGTATGGTTGACACCGATCTCGGAACGGCCATGATTCGTGATCGATGACTCTCTTAGGCATTTTGTCTGTTCTGATGGGATAAATAGACCCAGAAGGGGCTCTAGGTTGTCATCCTTGACTCTAATTTTTGACTGGTACCTATTATGTATGTCGACCGAAGTTACCGCCATGTACTCTACCAGATTTTGTTTTAGGTGTTATGAAGCCAAGGAACTTTGGGGGTTAAGTACTTGAGTGAATGCCCAAATGACCCAATCATCTGCAGCCAGAGGCAGGTCCATTCGTTCCATTTGAAACCTCAACACGAACTCCCTAAAGATCTCGTTGTCTCTTTGCTTAACCTTGAAAAGGTCTGATTTTCTAGTCTCGACCTTGGTGGCCCCGAAACGATTCTTTACAAAAGCATCCAGGAGCATAGTGAATGAACCAATGGAATTTGGGGGCAAGCTGTAGTACCATATCATCGCTCCTTTTCACACAGTTTAGCCAAACTTCTTTAATAACACTAACTCAATTTCTCCATTTTCCAAATCGTTACCTTTGATGGCGCATGTGTAGGAGGTCATGCTTACTTGGACCCTTGATTCTATTATATTTTGGAATATTAAAATTCTACGGGATTGGTTTTAGTGTTGCGCTCGGAGGAAAAGGCTTTGAACAAATTTATTGGAGTTTGGGATTTTCAATATTGTAGTCGCGCTTGGGATTTGATCAACCAAGGAGTTATATGTCTCTACCTTCTTGTCATTTGCCTGATTTTCTTTTCACCATATTCCACCCATTTTGTTAATGCTTTTAGCATTTTCATTACCTCAGGGCTAACACCGGACTCAACTTCTCCCGGCCTTTCAGTGATCTCCTTATTTCTTTGGTGTTTTGTTGGGGCGGTTTGGGATCAACTCCTCTGGGGGCATGGCTTCGGTTTTGCAGCTGTATTATTACCGCTTGTTGAGCCTACAACATTTCAAAGATCAATCGAGACAGACCTTGTCGCCATCGCCTTCCGGCGCTCCTTGAGCCGTTGTCGGGCTCCTTCGTGAAAGCTATTCTCGGGATCTGTAGGTGGTTGGCTTCGATAGCCGTAAGTGAGTTAGCATCGATTGGGTGTGCAACTAGGACTACGTTAGGATCGGTAGGGTGCACCTCATTGCCAGGCACCAGATTATTGTTTTTGCCATGATGGTTAGACTCAGCCTCAGTGTCAAGTGAGCAGATTAACAATGTGACATTTTTAAGTTGACCTGAAATTGAGATCTTATAGAACAAGTGAAAATAAAGTGTGTTATGGATATTTGTATCAAACCGCCACTATCATCCTTAGTCCCACGGTGGGCAAAACATTTTACCCTTAAAACGGATAACAATTAAATTTTTACATGGTTTAAAGATATATGGATAGATTCAGTACAAGTAATCAAGAATGTCAGATAAAAGTATTAAAGATGAAATAAATAACCAGATAAGTTGTGACTCTGAGTCCGGACTCAAATTTTAGCTTGACAGTGATCTTACCCTTTACTGGGTCCTCGATTAGAAGCCAAAGTAATAAATGCACGAAAATTAATTTATCAAAGTTATACACCAAACTTAAGATGTGAAATTTATATTATAAACATATTACATAAACACAGTTAGGTATATATAAAGAGATAAATTAAAAGAGTCAAATAATTAAGTAATAATGAATAGTAATGGAGGAGATGAATAATGTCACTCTAAATTTGGAAAACTCCACTAGACGAGGTGGCAATGGCTAGTTTTAGTAATAATGAAAAAATCAAACCACATAGGAAGAGTACAAATAAGGGGTACAATAGCACCAGAAGTATTGCCTCTATGACTTGGCTATATAATTACTCCTTTGCGCCTCACATTGCCTTATGATGGCAGCCTTGTAGAGGATCATGGTGTATTTGCTGCCAAAGTCTAATGAGGGCATATAATCTCATAGCCTTTTGGATATCTTCCCAAAGGCATAGGACATCAGCAATCACCTCCTGGGCTAAACCTTGTCTTACTAATCCTGATGAGGCATAAAATAGCCTCGCCTACTTGTAAGCATGAAGAAGAAATGAACTACTAAGAACTAATTACTTTATGATCATCACAAAGTTTATAAAATACTTTGTGATGATGTTACAGATGATGATACTTAAAAATGATAAAATAATGCAATGTAGTAAATTGAGTTTTGCCTCTCTTCTTTCAACCTTGTGCTCTCTTCAATTTGAATCTCCTTGGCTTCCTCTTCAAACCTTTTCAATATGTATAAAAAATGCATCATTTCTTTTTGGAGAGAGTGGACCTCGTGGAAGTGGTTGAGGAAGCCACTTTTTGCTTTGTGACTCTAATAGAAAGTCGCCTAATGTTTACTTCCTCATTTACCTTGTCGTCCCATCTATGTTGCCTCTCGTGAGTCTTCTTCTTGTTTTTGGTTGATCCACTTCTCATATGTCTAGGTGAAAGATCTCTCTTCCTAGGTGCATTTTTAAAGGATGCATCCATGAGTTCTTCCTCTTCCCCTTCTTGATAAAAACCTTTCCCCATATCCACACCAAATGCATCAATAGGATTATATCCTGGAACTAGCGCTCCTTGCTCATTCCTCGGATTATCAAGAGATGTCAAACTCTCCATGTCATGAGACACAAGAGCTTGGAGTTTGTTTGTAGGGGTCAAGTTAAATTTCATATTGATTGCATTTGTATTTGTTGCCTTTATAGAAGTTCCAATGTTCTATATCACCATAGCATCAGATGAGACTTCAATCTCCTTTGAACCTGCTACCTTAGAGTGCAACTGTTGCTTTCCAGATGGTATAAAATTAGCTACATTTGGACTTAGACCTCTCTTTTTAGGCAAGTTAGTAGAGGAAATTGAAAGTTGCTCTAGGACTGCCTCTCACTTTGCCCTAACATTTTGCTGTCCAGAATCATCACCTGAGCATTGAAGAGGTGCTACTAAAAAGAAAACAAAACCCACGTTGCTCTCTCTTCTTTCCTCTTTATGGAGAATTGAGGAGACCATGGCTGCGCCACCTATCCCCAGCCTTTGGCTGTGGTAGAGACATGTATAAACCCTAAAGAAAACATTACAAATCCTACTAATCCATCTTCATATGCTGTACGTCTCAACCAAGCCAAACCAGGAGGTGTTTTGAATCAAACACAACTAAAACCATTGAGTTTATTCATGGAGAACCAACAATTTGCTTTGATATTGTCACGCCCCAAAATCCGAGGAGCGCGACCGGCGCTCAATCGAGTAAACCCGATTGAGCAAGCCTGGCAGGTTTCATGCATACTACCCAACCCAACTGATATTTAAATAAGGGATGGACTTTGTTAATCAAATTCTATCAACATATAATTAATGATTTCCATTTCAGTTTCATTAGTAACATCATTTCGCCACTTTAAGGGGATTACAAGTTATGAACTTATATACATCAATATTTCCATTTTAATTTCCAATACCCGATGCTACCCACAACCTATCTACAGAGCCTCTAAATATAACCGAAGAATAATAGAGAAATACCGGCAACAAGGCTCCGGCTATATCTTGTACAAATACAAAACAAATAAGACTCTGGGAAGAACAGCGACATAAGCCACACAGGGCCCCGAGGGGAAAGGGGCTCACCAATACAGCTGACGGAAAGTAGGAGAGGTGCTACTGCCGGTGGACTGGAGTGCCTGTTATAGATCCACCTACAATCATAACATGAATGTAGCGCCCCCGGCAAAAGGGACGTCAGTACATTTGAATTGTACTGGTATGTATAACTAAACACCATTTTACTAGAAAGAACTATCAAATAGATACAAGCAATTAGTACGGGCAAATCAAAGAAACAATTCATATAATTCTTCATACAATTTCCACAACACCGATTAAGGCAATTCTGTCACATGTTCACCACTGCGCTCATCACCACCGCCATCTCAAGCGGAGTTCGGTCACGACCCGATCGGCTAGGTACCCTCATTAGAGGCATTACTTTCAATCAATATTTCATTTCCCTTATACGGGATTCAATATCAGCACATTTCCACCATGTGTGCGGCATGGTGTCCGATCACGACCCGATCGGCTAGGTCACCTCATTGGAGGCATTACTCGATTCTCATTTGTCAACACCTTCAAATCCTTATTCCATACATATCATAACAATTTCTGGGCACTCATGGCCACCATCATCACATCATTGTCCCTTTTCAATACTAGTTTATAAGTTGTGATCATAGACACGTATATCAAGGATATTTCAAGTTGCAATCACAAATAGTGAGCACATAGCTAGCATGAATAATTCTTTATTTCAGTGTCGGCTTATAGCCCAAGTATTTCAACAAATAATTATACTTTTCATCATTCTCTAATTATCAATGTTGGCACGTTATTCACATTGAAGCACAACAATTAATGATACTTTTCATCATTCTCTAATTATCAAGATTGGCACGTTATTCACATTGAGGCACATCCTTCACGAACATGTATAGATATATGTAAATCAATTAACTTCGCAATCAATCAATACACTAACCAATTCAACTCTTACCACACGTTCGTAAGCACCAACGGAGCTCGATTTCTAATAGAAGGGGGTTTTAGCCATACATACCTCAACAAAGCCTTTCCTTATTCTTTTACAATTTTCCCGGAACTCTTAGAGCTTCAATCTATTGAGCAAGAAATTTCGAACTAAAAATTGAGAATTTGAGACGAACTGAAGTTCTAGCTTGGTTCGAGCATATCATGAAACACTAAAGGTGCGCTATGACCCTAGGCCCCTTTTAGTGAGGAATTTCTATCATTTTATACCCCCAATTGCCTCTTTTAATTTTACTACTTTCAAATACTCTATGGTGGCATGCATGCAAGAGATTCATTCTCATACCCATCAATTACTTCCCTAATCGCCCCATATGGTTAAGTATACAAATATGAGCTGAGGTGATGGAGCCTTACCTCTTGGGATGAAGATTCAGGAGCCTTTCTAACACACGATCCTAACTTGGCCCCATGGGATCCGGGTTTTTGAGTAGGGATTTCACGGGGCCTTACAGATATGGAGGAGCAGCAATAATTTGTGAGCGAAGTAGGATTGCATCAGGCAATTGTGGTAAAATTAACTACTCGCGCACCAGCCTTACATGATGTTTACCGTGAAAATGGTAATAACAATTGAATTTGATTATGTGACTCTAAAAATACGTGATCTATTTTTATGCTAGTTGGTAAGCAGTTGATGCTACGTATGTGGGACTTAGAAATGAAATAAGAGTTAAAGATAAGGTGATAATCAAACCGATGGGCGAACAATCGGGTCCTCAAGCTTTTCGATTCAGGGGCCTCAAGGTTGATTTTGGAGCTCGGCTGTGAGCTATAAAAGGTGGTCGGGGTGTGACTAACAACTATAATAAAATCAACGAAAGATTTTTATGGTCAATGATAAACAATAAATGATGAACAATACAGAAGATGATAAATGGAAGCAATAATATCAAGAGAATGTGTTAAAGAGTAGAGAAAATGTTCTTATATATTTCATGTGGAGCAGCTGAAGCAACAGACCTTACAAAATGAGCAGGATCCCCTTTATATAGGAGGGGAATCTCATCATAGTACAAAATGCATTAATGGAAAAGTAGAGGACATGGGACAACTAGATGTGACACCCTGATTCAGGGTTAGGGTAGTCCACTAGGCTCTGTCAGTCTTAGCCATATGCCATGGGAACTCCCCATTTCTACCATAGCTGTGATCAACATTGTCCCAAGGTCAGGTGTCAACAAACCCCAAGGGAGGAAACCCGACAATGGCCTTATAGCCTCGAGGCTTCGAGATGATCTTTTGAGGTGCCTCGATGACGAGGAATTGGACCCTCCTATTTTACCGTATACAGATAATCCCCGCGTTTCTTGGAGAGGAGCGACAAGAAACGATTTTGACATCCAACTCTTTGGGCTTCCCATGATGACGTCATACCAATGATGCAAGCCTCTGTGATAGCCAAAATGTCCCATAGTTTCACTTTCTCCAGAATCATTCAAAATGATATGATTCCCTATTCTCCAAAGCTATAACATTGTCACTGGTTTAGCTTCCAAAGACACATTAAATGTGCTTGTCGTTACGTCTTTCGAAGATAATAATGGCGTCGCCTGTTACGGTTTTACCCTTCCTATAAATAGGAGCCTCCTGCAGAACTCTTTATGGTCCCTTGGATCGGGCCAATAAACACGGGTCATCAGGACAATTATTTCGAGTTTGAACGAGAGTAGGGCTTCAAACATTTAGACTTTCGAGAACAATCTTTAGGCCTTGAAATAATTCGCTCGGGAGCCAGATAATGGAGGCTATCTTTGGACTTCTGAGAAAAATACCCGAGTGGGGTTTGTTCAGACTCGGGCCATCTTGAAGTTTGTTTTGAACCTATTGTAAATAGCCTTAAGGCATTGCTAATAGATCCTGAATGAGGTTTTACCCGAATTTAGGCGGTACCCCGTGATCGAGCCCATATCGGTGGAGCTTAACTACTTATTTTCTTGGATCTTAACTCCTTTTTGATGGAATTCCTTGAAGTCGGTGCCACCTCCAGGCTTGTAATTTTGTTATCAACTTCTTGGAGCCTAACTTCTTTTTTCGATGGAGTTCCTCGAGGTCAGGTACCACTTAGGGACTTGCGATGATGTTATTGGCTCCTTAGAGCCTAACTTCTTTTTGATGGAGGTCCTCGAGGTCAGGCACCACCTCAGGACTTGTAAATGATATCGTTGGATTGTTGAAGCCTAACTTTCCGTTGATGGGGATCCTTGAGGTGGTGTACCACCTCGGGACTTATGGTGAAGTCATTGGCTTCTTGGAGCCTAGCTTATTTTGATGGAAATCCTTGAGGTCGCGTACCACCTTGGGATTGGTGAAGGTTACATTGGCCTTTTAGGAAGGCGGATCGTTTGCCATTTTTTCCATATATAGGGTCGTTTTTGCCTCTTTGGATATCCCACCATTTTAGGCAGTAACCCTTATTTTTCTATGCTAAGCCTTTCAAAACTTTAGTATTAATGTGCTTGCACAAATATCTGCTCTAGTTCTCTGATTTTGCCACCGCCATGACTGCCACGTCGAGGTTTGTTCAGCAGATAGGGGGGAGTTTCACCTCCGATATTCAGGACCAATGAGAGCGTACTTTGGAGATTACTTTTTTGATATGAGAAGAGCTTCTTGGGCTAGTGCGAAAAGACTGTGGATGGGGGAGGAAGTAGTGTTAAAGATATTTTCCCCGAATGAGGCATCACGGATGTGGCGATGGATTTTTGAACGTGCACACATATCCCTTCACACTAGGCCCCCTTAATAGGGTTGTGCTAGATTTTTGTTTAAAGTATCGGGTTACCTTGGCGCAGATCCATCCATTATTTTGGCGGATAGTGTTGATGATGAGATTTTTTTTGGAGAAGGCGGGGCTTGACTTCACGCTCAGTCATCTTATCAGGTTGTACCAGCCCTTTCACCATCGGGGTCTGCTAACCTTGCGATACCGGTCGATTGCGCCCTTTGTCATTGATAATGAGGAAGATGGAGATCGGGAGTAGATGATTCGATTCGTCCGACTCCGGACAGCTGACATTCTACCTGTGGTTATTATGCCATTCCTTGATGAATGTAACTATACACATAAGTGGTACATTCTGTGCCTTCTCAATTTTGTTTGTGGCGAAGGTCGATTTTGTAACAATGCCTTCCATTTTTATTCTGCAGCGGTTGCATGGGCATGGGGAAATGTTCCCGATCTACCGGATTGGTTTCAAAAGTTGGTGACCCACTTGACTTGTGATTAGTGTCACACCTCCTTTTTACGCTGCACCCGCGAGGGCGTAAAGCAGTTTTTCCAATTAAAGGACAATCGAAACGGGATTTGTTATTAAGATTCAGAGTCGCCACTTGGTAGATTAAGGGTGTCCCAAGTCACCGGTTGAATCCCAAATCGAGGAAATTATTGACTCTGTTTAACAGTCCGCGATCCAGAAATCTGAGTAAGGAATTGTGTTAACCCGGGAGAAGGTGTTAGGCATTCCAGGATTCCGTGGTTCTAGCACGGTCGCTCAACTGTTGTATTTGATTTTATCTGATTTCAAAATATGTTCTAACTTATGTGCCTTTTATTAGTAACCTGCTTTTATTTTTATTTTAATAAGAATTGCAACGTCGTGAAAATGCATCTCGAACCACGTCGCACCAGTGCACCTGTGGTTGTCAACACATTTCGACTCCGTTGAGATTTAGATTTGGGTCACATAAATGTGCACCCGTATTTAAGAAAGTAAGAATATTAAAAACACGCCTAAAGTGACTAACGCATCATTATTTTGGGAAAGGCCGTGAAATTCGCTCAACGGCCTATCTCGAAGTCTAGGTACTTTTAGTATGACATTTATCGAGGGCCCCGCCATTTGTTTGTTCTGTGTAGCGAGGCTCATATCGTTTTATTTTTGAAGGCAAACCTAAAAGCGACTATGGTTCTCTATTTTTCTTTGTCTCTAATAATAAAATAAGAGGCCCTAATTATTTATTACTGGACCAAATGGTAGTTTTGCATGACAGTCCAGCCATTGGGCTCCAGGATAAACCCAATGAGGATAAATTGTACCCAGGTCGGCACCACAATGGGCCATTTCCACGCCTTGGCCCAGGCCCAGGCCCAAATGGGTACGCATACTGAACCTAGGTTGCTCATTAAGGCATTGAGGCCTGCACCTTTGGGCAAATAGGCTATTGAACCCAAATCATAAAAATGGACCAAGCTTCACTTTAATTCAAGCAAATAGTCAATGAAATTGTTTCAATTTGTTCTACTCATATCCAGATGATATTGATCCTTTTGAATTTAAATTCATGAATATCACTAACGTTGAAAATTAACAACAGAGGCGTGGATTTGGCAATGGTACTACTAATGCAAACTAGCTATTTTTAAACCAATTCAAACCAACATGATTAGATAAGCTGGACTATTGGAATTAACTATTGAAACTTGAAATTGCATTTTTTATTACTCACATAGATCTGAAACAATTCACGAGTCATTTCACGAGATCACTCTATGAAACTAATTAACTACTATTCATAGTACTTATATGGATCTGAAGCATAGTAATTTACACAGTTCTAGTCCAGTTATACAAAGCCAAAACGCAAATCATATGATGGCTAAGTGTGTACAGATTATTCCAACATCTGCCAATTAGATTAACAATTCTCAGCTAAAACAGTCCGTAGTTCAAATCATACAATCCAATATCCAGTTTAATCATCTAGTATCTATGTAATTGAACCTTAGACTAAATGCAAACTGAAGGTAATCATGAACAAACACTCCTCATCAGTATCTAAGTTATTACGACAGTATGAATACACATATTCAGAAAATAAGTGAATAGGCCTTTCATTTTAGCATTTCACTCAAAGTTACACCAAATTGTGATTCGAGTATGTACCTGGAAATTGAAAATACAAGAAGAAGAAAGGAAGGTCAGCAACGATGAACAACAATCACAACAGCCAGAACTAGTTCAACTGATCGAGGAGAGTTTAAAACCAAACAAATTCCAAACAATCAACCACAAATCACTTGAAACACATGTGAATAGACTCGAAATGCTTCAGAACACCACAACAAACCCAAAATTCAATCAAAACCAGTTTAATTAAACCCAAAGCTACTCGAAACCAAACCAATAGGATTCAGCAACTTCCAATTACCAAAACTAAAATAAGGACTGCAAATTAACCTCCACAGCTTGAATTTAAACTAAGAAACTTGAACTCAATGGTTTTTTTTTATATTTTTCTTAATTTCTATTGTTTTTGGCTTTTTGAATATTCGAATTTCAAATTCAGATCTGGAGATTAGCGATAGTTTTGGAGGGGAGTTTTTGGAGGCTAAAAACTTTGGGAAATTTTCAGAGGGTCTCCAACTTGTTAGTGAAGGCATTAGGAGTGCCTTTTATAGGCAAAGAATGAGATAGAACATTCTAGATGGCACTCACATATTTTTTCTTTCTATTAATTTCAGATTTCACCTATTAGTCCTTCAATTTCTGACTTGTTTCTCAAGTTATTGCCCTAAGTTTACTGAATTCTACACTAAAGTCCTATTCTAGATGGCCCTAGGGTGTTCTTCTACCTGTACAATACCTATACTACCCTTGTTTTTATTTTGAAATTACTATTCCTGATAAACCAACCATTTCTCATGCCTAAACTACCCCTAAAGACTTCTCAAAATTACTGATTCTACCTAAATTTTTAACAGCTATAACCAATCCCCTAAACCAATTCCAAACTAACTAGGACTTATTAATTAA
>MU721228.1:70687-90782 GCA_026770625.1 Nicotiana glauca | reverse complement strand
GATATTCGGCTATTTTTACAAAACGGCATCACTTAATTTATTTATGTCAACAAAAATCAAAATTTGATATTTTCTGGCTATTTTTGCAAAAAGGTGTGGTTGGACCCGTCAAGGGTTGCCTACGTATCTCACCGTGGTGAGAATCAAACCAGCATAGTTTGGTTAAATCATTTTCAAACAAACCATTTTTCGTGCAAAATTGAATATACAAATTATTTTTTGAAGACAAAATTTTCTATTTTATTTGGCAAAATCAACTATATTTTTTTAATTTTTTGAAACAAAACAAAATAATGATTTTTATTTAGTTTCAATAACCTAAAAACAAATTACTAAAAATCAACAATCTTTCTATTTTTTTTTTAAGAATCCCTTCACAAAATTTCGGCAGAGTTTCGCCGGTTTTTTTCTAAGAATCAAACAATTACTAATTTTCTTTTTCTCTTTCTTTTCACTTCCAAAAATTTCTTTTTCCTTTTTCTTTTTTTTTAAACCGGTCAGCATGATGGTCTGAGAAAAATAAATGCAACACGTAATCATGATGGTCTCTTCATATTTGGTTACCTGTCCTAGACGGACCCAACCCCTGTGTTGAGTCCCCTAAGTCATACGTGATGCAAATAAACGTCCCTATTTCTAGGTTCAAAACCTGGTTATATGTTCTAGACTGTTTACCCCAGGGGACAGCTCGGATCGAGGAGGGGGCTACGTACCGGGAACCAAAAGGCCATCCGACTTAGTAACTTGTCCGGCCTCTTTCTTATTTCAAGGTATTGACACTAACAGAATAGGGAGTCTCAACCAGTAAGCACATCCCCGGAGGTGAGAAGAGAGGGGTTTTCGGCACATTTTATATACAATTCAAATAATATCAAAGCGGTAAACATTTAACATATTAATCATGAACATATAGGGAAATCAGATATAAACAAATACAACAATTATTCCGAGCTCGAATTCTTAAACCCTGAACCGAAGTTCTGGGTTTCTTCTCCCCAGCAGAGTCGCCAGAGCTGTCACACCTCCGTTTTACGTTTAATACACCCCGTGAAGGGTGTAAAGGAAGGAGTTTTCCAATTAAAGGACAGTCGGAACGGAATTTATTATTTATTTATTCAGAGTCGCCACTTGGGAGATTAATGGTGTCCCAAGTCACCGGTTGAATCCCGAACCGAGGAAAATATGACTCTGTTAACAGTCCGCGAACCAGGAATCCGGATAAGGAATTCTGTTAACCCGGAAGAAGGTGTTAGGCACTCCTAAATTCCGTGGTTCTAGCACGGTCGCTCAACTGTCGTACTTGATTTTATCTGATTTCCATGTATGTTCTATTTTTATGTGCCTTTATTAATAACCCGCTTTTATTATTGAAATTTTTACAAGAATTGCAACGTCGTGAAAATGTATTTCGGACCACACCGTACCAGTACGCATGTGGCCTTTAACACATTTCGACTTCGTTGAGATTTGAATTTGGGTCACATAAATGTGCACCCGTATTTAAGAAAGTAATATTATTATAAATCGCGTCTAAAGCATCTACGTGTTAATTAACTTGGGAAAGACTGTGGAATTATTTAAACAGTCCTTCCAATTCTATATATATTTTCAACAATTATTGAGGGCCCTACAATTCATTCATTTTTATTTGGGCGAGACTCATCTCAATTTTATCAAAGGTCACGCCTAAAGCGACTAAATTTTCTATTGGTTTTTGTATCTAAAAGGGAGGAAAATCCTAGCTAATTATTTAAGAATTATTTGATCATTCTTATTATTTAAATTCTTATTTTTATTTGGGCCTTGACATTGGCCCAAAGAAAGGACAAAATACAACCACACTAGAAGGGATCTGTTATGACCCGACTCGCAGAAGCATATAATGTCAAAATTGGGCCATCATAGTCTGAATTGGGCGAACTGTTTTTGAACACTATTCTAAGCACAAATGTTAACCAAACAACATTAAACATTTATCTAAATTAGTTTAACTAAGTGTAATCACTAACTTTATAAACAATTTAAAATGTTACTAAAGTACAATTATTACTAAAGATCAACTAGTGCAAACATAATGAACTTCTATTTTTACTATTTCAAACTAAATTTATTATTAAAAATTACACGCTCACTATCATTATGATCAGCTCTTAACTATATTATCAATTGACATTACATATTCCAATCTACAAATTTAAACTACCGAAATGCTAAAGGACTAAATATGTAAACTATTCATTTTTTGTTTATTTATCAATTTCTGATAATCAAATTATTTTTGCAACAGACTTAAACAGTAAATTTTTTTTCGATTTTTATTGCAGAATGACTGTGAAATGTTCTAAATCTAACAGTTATCCTATTATTACTAAGATCTTGCATCCTATGAAATATTTATTACAAATACATTATAACCAGAGTTCGAGTATAACAGTAACAGTCCGAAAATTTAAATTTAATTACAATTAAACTATTCCTAACTGAATACAAGTATCTTAGCTACATTCTACAAACATCGGATTTACTCGTAAAAGAGAAATAGACTAAATTTTTAAATGAACATTTTTCACTTCATTTCTTCAATTTGTAATTACATCAACGAGCAATAGAGTTGTACCTGGAAATATAAGGAGATCAATGAGATTCTAATAGAAGTAGCAGAAACAGGAATCAACCACAGCAGTAAACAGCCTCAAATAACCAGATTTAACCACAGCAACCACAGATCAATCAGAAAACTAGCAGAGTGATGGATCAAACAACAAATTGACAATCAACTCAACACAACTCCAATTCAGCAATACTTCGATAGTCAAAACCAAATAGAAGAGAAGTACAGGCTTGAAATTGCCTGAGAATCAATGAAACAGTGACGTTTTTTTTTTATGATTTTTGGTAATTTTCTAGGGTTTTGGTATTAGGAAGAGATGTAGATCACAATTGGAGAAGATGAATGTTATGATATTTGAGAAGTAATTTCAGATTGCCCAAAAAAAACCAAACCCTCAAAAGAGACCAAATGAGGCCTATTTATAGAGTAGAAAGAGAGGGAAATTCAAACTTTAGAAATTATCCCTTAGTCCTCCCTTTTATTGTCATTGGATCCTTATTCTTTTAAAATAATCGATTATTACCCCTTTATTAATGCAGAAATACCCCTATTCCCCTATCTAGAATGTTTCATTCCAATATTTTTACCCTTCTACCCCCACCTCTATTTGGTATTCCTTGAATTGCCATTTTATATTGCCCCTATTACCCCCACCTCCTAAGTTTTATTACACTTAAACCATTTTGTATCCCCAAATTATCCCTGAGTCCAAATCCTATTTACCAAATGACCTTACTGCCTTTTACCCCTTTATCCCTTAGATTTGATTAGTTTTTACGAAATTACCCTAATACTAATTTTCAGAATTATCAAACAAAAAATGTAGTCTAATCAGCTATAACCAATCGGACTAATCAAACTAACAATTAAAAACTAAAAACCAACTAATAACAAAACAAAACTATTTTCTAAAAACTTTCAGAATCGTAGAACTAATGATAAACAGTATTAACAAAAAGTTCCAGAACCAGCCGAAAATTAATTCTATCAACCCCTAATTATTCATCAACACTTATTAAAATCCTATTTAATATCAAATCAAAAACATATTCAGTTTTTTAATTCAACAGACAAAGATCAGAATACTATCATCTAAAATCAGAAACAAAGAAAACACATGCAAAAGTTTATAGACTAAGAAACAAAGAAACAAAAAAGAAGAGATAAAAATAGAAAAACTTAGCTTTTTTTCTGACTTTTTTCCTTTCCTTTCTTTCCTTTCTTTCCTTCTTCCTTTCTTTCTTTCTACCCTTTTTTAGTTGGAAAGACTTTTCAGAACTTCAGGGGCTTGAAATATCATTTTCTTGGACTCTTGGGTCTCTGGCAGACCCTTATTTAATGTTTTAGGGTTTTTCAGTGGTCTTTGGGACTTGAGGGCTTCAAAATAGGGTTAAGGATGTCAAGGGGTATCTCTGGTGTGATTTTGGTTTATGTTGGATGAAGGGTTGTTCGCCGGAACTAGGGTTCCAGCGACACTAGATTGAATATTCGAGAAGATCCCGGCTTGTTCGAGGAAAACGAGTTAGAGGGGTGAGGAGAGGAGGACAAGAGGCTTCTATGGTGTTAAGTACGGGCTGATTGGCTTAGATTGTGTCTCCCGCCAGTAGGGTTCCGGTGGGGACTGAGAGAAGTTGAAGGCGGCTAGGGTTTATTGATGGGGAAAAAGAAGAGGAAATGATTAAAGGGTGTAACGTTTAGTTATATTAAAAGCCCTCTAATGAACTGAGACCGTTGGATCAGATAAACCAACGGCTCAGATTCATTGATCCTTGAAACGACGCCGTATTATTTAAATGAAAATTCAATCTTGGCCATTAGATTAATCAAACCAACGGTTCAGATCACATGACATGAAACAATGTCGTTTTATTTAATGAGAAACATAACCAAGACCGTTGGATACATAGATTTAACGGTTGAGATCTCTTGTACGCAAGCGGTGTCGTTTTCGTCTTTGAGGCTAACAGACCGGGTATAATTTATTTGGGCCTGGGCGGGTGCTATTTAATTTGGGCTTATTAATTTGTATAATTTGTTTTAGCCCAAATTTTATTGTATTTGTATTTTTGTATTATACTTTTCCTTTGTATTTTTGTATTTTCTTTTTCCTTTGTATTTTTGTATTTCCTTTTTCTTTGTAGTTTTGTATTTTCTTTTTCTCTTTTATTAAATTGTTAAATTAATTAATTTCAATTTTATGTTAATTTTCAATTAAAACACAAAATGCTATTTTTTGATTTTCTTTAATTTGTTTTCAAAAATGAATTAATACCAAAATTGTAAAATTAAACTCTTAATGCATGTGCATATTTTTGTATTTTTAATATGAATTATCATGCAATTATTTAACACAAAAAAATGGCATCAATATCAACAACAATTAAAAAATCATTTTGTTTGTATTTTTTGGGAATAATTTGCTTAGGGCAAAAATCACGTGCTCACAAGTTCTTGATGTGTTTTACCGTGGTTTGAAGAAAAATGAATATATTTCCTATGGGTATGCGAACCATGGTGTGTGTAATAATTTTTCTCCCATATGGGATCATGAAGGTTCTTGACTAGTTGATTGCGTCGATGTCTGCGGCGTAGGAGGGAGATAGAAGTCCTCATGTTATCCTAGCCTGGTATGAATGGATACTTTATGTGTGTTATGAATTCGTATGGCGGAGTGTGGGACCAGGCATAATGATTCATATGTTATATCTGTTTCAGACTAGAAGTTCTCGTGATCTAACTATGCAATGGTTGTAGATCGTGTGTATCGATATCGTCTATCAGTTATTGGAAATTGGAGGTCCGAGTGGATCTTTCTCTGCTTGGTATGTTAAATTTGGGTTATGATATTAGATGGCAGACTGGTTATCCCAATGTCAGGTTGTCTAGACTAATGTGTTATAGGCTATGTCGGAAAATGCCACAGGCTGTGTGGCAAGGTGCATCAGATTATGTTCTAGCAGGGTAGCTTGTACTCCAGTGACCAGCGGACGACTGGCATGCATTGCTTTATTAATTGGGTCTTCGTGGCAGATGCCAGTGCAGAGGTTTCACCATTGATTCAGTTCCGGTATTGAGGGACTTGTTCGGATGCATTTCTTGTGGCCGGGCATGACACTATAAGTATGTGTGTTTATTGTAATAAGAAAATTTGGCTCGATGTGCATCTCCTTTTGTGAAAAATATGTGTGGATCGGGTGGCACGCCGCTATGGGTATGTTATCTGGATCGGGTTGCACGCCGTAGTAGTGTGATGTTAAGAACAGTTTTCTATATGTTACTATGTATGCCTTACTTCCTGGATTCAGAGGAAAGTCCGTATTGGGTGTTGCTCGGCGAGTAGCGCATCGGTTGTGTCCTTTCAGGATTGAATAGTGTATATTACTTGCTTCACCGTGGGTTTGATGGATTGCTTGGTTTCAGACCTCAATCTGTGTGTGGCTGTCCGTTCGAAGCATGGTGACTTGAGGTGCTTCATGGGTAATAGTGTTTGGATAGGATCGCGCGTTGTCGCAAGGCCACGTGAAGTTATGACCTTTCGAGGTGAATTCAGGCACTCTAATTCTATGATGTGAGGCGGGATCTCAGTTTTGTGTTGTAATGGTACTGTTGAGCTTGAGGTACAGCTCTGTCGTTTGAGTCATTGTCATGATTTGAGTATGTTCGGACTGTTTCTCGTTGGTGCATGTATTACGCAAGTTGTGGCTTAGGCCTGCATCGAGGTGTCATATCACCAGAGAGGTGGTTGGAGTCAAAGTGATCATTGGAGTCATTAATGAGTACGAACAGATTTGATTTCAGCTTGTTAGAAAGGTAATATCAAGGTTTGGCTCAAAAATCTGTTGTAGTATCAGTCAAGAGGGAAATGGATTCATGAATGGTTGATCTGAGAGGTGGGTTCAGTATATCGCGTGTTCAGTTGCCGTTGGCAGTATATAAAGGTATTGAAATGAGACTTTATCTAACAAGAGATTTTCTATCGATATTTAGTTGTCGAGGGCAGCTGTTGTGAATGGAAGTTATCGCTGCATGTGTTTGAGTTATGTGGTATATCATGTGATTGCAGCCGAGGTTGCAGTTATGGATTATTACCGCTGGTTCGGGTTTATTCTGAGTAAAAATGTGAGGTTCTGATCTTGTGTAAGATTTCAGAGGGTGAAATGTAGTTTTATGGTTTATGGACTAAATGGGTTGAAAAACTTCAGCTATATTGTGTTGTCGGACCTATATGAGATAGAGTGACGTGGGATCACCCCGGTTTATATGCATGTTAAAGTTATTCAGCTATTGGTGAACTTCTAGGACAACTCTGGGTCCGCTCGAGGACGAGCGTTTGTTTAAGTTGGGGAGGATGTGATGACCCGACCCGTCGTCACGTGAGTTACCGCCACATTTCTCACTTATGGTATTGCTTTATGTTTCATTATTGGTATTGAGTGCGTTAGAATTTAATTGGAGTAATTTTTTATAAGAAATGAGACACCTAGTCTCTTTTAAGAAAACTTAAATTGGAAAATTCAACCGGATGTTGACTTGTGAGTTAGAGGGCTCTGAATTGGATTCCGATGATTTGGTTAGCTTCGGGTGATGATTTAAGGCTTAGGAGCGCAATCGGAAGTAATGTTGGAGGTCCGGTGAAGAAGTTAGCCTATTTTGGCGAAGTTAGTATTTTGGCGATTTTCCGGTTGATAGGTGATATTTTGATCCGGGAGTCAAAATAGAATTCCGAGAGTTGCAGTAGCTTCGTTAGGTGATTTTGGATATGTCTGCAAATTTTCAGGTCATTCGGACGTCGTTTGGTCGGGTTTTTTGATCGAAAGTGCATTTCGAAAGATCTTGAAGAACTTAGGCCTTGATTTGGAGAAATTTGATGATTTTGATGTTAATGATAGTGTTTTGATGATTGGAACAAGTTTGAATAACATTATAGGATGTATTGGTAATTTTTAGTTGAGGTCCCGGGGGCCTCGGGGTGATTTCGGATGGCTAACGGGATAAAAATTTGGAGTTAGAGACTGCTGAAGGGTTCTGGTGTCTGGCATTTTTGCTTCTGCGGAAATGGACCGCAGAAGCGGTTCCGCAGAAGCAAATGGGAAGTCACGGAAGCGGACAGTGGTCGTTTGGCATTTTTCCGCATAAGCAGACTAAGTTCCGCAGAAGCGGTGATGGACCGCATAAGCGGTCTTGGGCAACTTTATGGAAACCGCAGATGCGGTAAGAAGGCCGCAGAAGCGGTCTCGCTTTTGCGAAAAATGGACCGCAAAAGCGCTCCTGGGAAAAATGAAGGAAACCGCATAAGTGGAAGAAAACCGCAGAAGTGGAAGTCGCATAAGCGACATTGGTATCGCAGAAGCGGAAAATGGCCTGGGCATAAAGGTTAAGTTCAGGGAATGGGACTTCGTTCCCATTTCCCATTTTTGACGATTTAGAGCTCGGTTAAGGCGATTTTTGGTCCAATTTTCATAGAGAACAACGGGGTAAGTGTTCTCGACTATATTTTGGTTGTATAACTTGAATCTATCACGAGTTTTAGCGTTTAATCAGAGAATTTTGTTGGAAAAGGGTAGACTTGGATAAAATCAAGGATTTGAGGGATCAAACGAACTACGATTGTTGTAAATTTGATATGTATAGGCTCGTGGCGAGACGAGGAGTTCGGTGATATAAATTTTGTAATTTTTTGAGAAGTGGGCCCGGGGCTTGGGTTTTGTAAATTTCATGAATTTTGATACTTTTCGATTGTTTTCGATTGGGTAATGTCCCATTTGCATATTGTAATTTATTCGCTCTGGTTTTGGTTAGATTCGACGCGCATGGAGGCCAATTTGAGGGTCAAAGGCATCGCGAGCGAGGAATTCCACCAGTTCGAGGTGCGTAATACTTGTGAATGATATCCTGAGGGTTTGAAACCCCGGATTTGCACATCTTAGTGCTGTATTGTGGTGACCTGCACGCTGGACCTGAGCGTGGGGTAGAGCACCAATGGGAATCGTGACTCGGTCCGTCCCGATTATCGGTTTTTACCGCGTAATTGTAAATGATTTGTTGTTATCATTATGACTTGGACTCATTGCCATACTTGGGGCTTATTGCCGATTATTTGAACTCTTTATGAACTATCATCACTGTTTTCCTCACTATTTGAAATATTATTTGAACTCAGTCCATGTGATTTACACTGTTTTCATGAACTCAGCTATATTTTACTCAAACTTGGAGTTTTAACAGATATCTGAACTATTGTTTGAGCTGAGTATTTTTGTTTTACTGACGCCCGACGGGCTTTTGACTATTTTGGACTGATTGAGGCCGAGGGCCATGTGTGAGGGCATGAAGAGTGATGTAAAAAGGCTTTCAGGCCTCGAGTGTTATGTGAGGAGGCTTTTAGGCCTCGAGTGTTATGTGTGCATATGTATATACATGCATGGATCGAACTGCACGCCGCAGTAGTATATTATATGGATCGGACTGCACGCCGCAGTGATATGTTGTGTGGATCGGACTGCACGCCACAGTAGTATATTGCATGGATCGGACTGCACGGCGCAGTAGTATATTATATGGATCGGACTGCACGCCGCAGTGATATGTTGTGTGGATCGGACTGCACGCCGCAGTAGTATATTGCATGGATCGGACTGCACGGCGCAGTAGTATATTATATGGATCGGACTGCACGCCGCAGTGATATGATATATGGATCGGACTGCACACCGCAGTATTATTGTGCTTGGGCTGTAGGAGCCCCTCCGGAGTCTGTACACACCCCTAGTGAGCGCAGGGTACCCATGGATCGGGCTACACGTCGTAGCGGTCATGTGCATTGCATTACATTCATGAATTCATTCCTGTTTGTGCTACGTGGCATGATCTTTAGCACTCACATATCATTGGCACACATGTTATTAATTGCCTTGTTGACCAGATACCCTGGTGTTACATGTTAAGGAGTGCTGAGGCCGAGAGGCTGATGTTGTATATTGTAAGTTGAGAGTGAGCCCGCGGGGCTGATACTGTACTGAGAGGTTGATACTGAGCCCGAGGGGCAGATTTCTGATTATTTCCTACTTGTTGAAATTTATTATTTTTTTCAACAGTTGAAAAGGCATACTTTCAAAAGAGATTTTTAACTGAGCTTGAGATTTTCTAAAGGATTCTCTCGGTGTTATGGTTTAGTATTTTTTTTTAAAAAGGGTTGTATTGTCTGTTATAGCATTTTGGAGTGCTCATACGTGTTTTTTTATCGCTCAGATATTATTCGCTCTTATTACCACTAAGTTGGAAGTACTCACTTTACTCCCTGCACCTCGCGTGCAGTTGCAGGTATTGTTCACCCGGTTGTGGGTTAGTAGCGGATTGAAGGTATTGCTATCGTAGCTAAGCAAGGTGACCGCCGGCGTTCGCGGCACCGAGATTTTTCTTCTTGTTGTTTTCCAGATTTTTCTCTATGTATTATAGACTTTGAAATTGTAATAAAGACCCTCCTAGATGCTCGTGACTTGTGATACCCCGGTCGAGCTGTATTCGGTTGTATTTATATTGATTAATTCATATTCGAACTATTATACAACTGATTAATGCTTTAAGTGGTGTTCTGAGATGGTCTGGCTGGCCTTGTCTTCACGAGAGGCGCCATCACGACTGGGTTTGGGAATTGGGTCGTGACATGGTTCCAGTGAATTCAGAAGTTAAAGTGTGGTGTCCCATGATTTTGAGCCTATGAGTACAACTAAGAATCAAGCTTTGTAGCAGCTTATGAGAAGGTGCCCTAGATGTTCTATGAAATTTTGACTTGTGATGTAGCATCTGAAAGGTATGAAATAGTTCGTGTGATTTGAGACATTCTGGTCTCGTGATTCAAGGACATTCGGGGTGAGTGTAGATGGAGTATGTTATGTGTTGAATGGAGTTAGTCTTATTTTTAAGGCAAGCAAGAAGGAATTGGAAGAAGGTAAATTGACTAGCGATAGTTGAATTGGCATATTGGCGCCAGTGATCAGTTCGGTCCGCGAGATCAAGTTACATGTACGAATTGTGAGGGTATGTATGATGCCCGTCGGCCGCCGTGATTGATGATTTATCAGGGGCATTCTTCTGTTGTGGCTTGTTATGTGGAAGCAGATTCCGAAAGGGCTATGGTGGCTTGGACCACTACTTGTAGATTTGCACATTCTACGGTTTTGGAAAATTTCCTGCGTATTGCTATGATTCTCCTGAAGTGAGTTAAGTAGAAGGTTCGTATATGCTGAAGTGTTAAAATATTAATGATTTCGGAGTTATGATGAAAAATTGAGTTCTATCGTATGTTGGCACGTTGGGTGCAGTGAGTAGCATGGGAATACGAAGTGAGGATCAAGGTTGCAGTTAAGTGTTGACAAGGATGTCACGGGCTCGGATGAGCAAGGAAGGGGTTGAATGATTAGAGTAAATTGGTATTGCCTCCGCATCACCTGAGATCGATGTGTTGTGGAAGAGGTTTTGCATCCTGGTTAAGGATTCTGGGTCGCTTCTTCGCGTTCGTGCGTTCAATGGTTTAGATGTGCAGACCCAGTTAACCATTATGGTAGATTGTGGGAGTGTGTCCCACAGGAAGATTGCACAAATGTGGCACGATGCCACTTGATTGATTAAAGATATAAACTGAGTATGAAGAACTGTGATGAGATCGTTAAATTGAGAATGGATGCCTGGAGGGCACTTGGATTCTGAGTTACGGATTGTAAGATCGTTAAATTGAGAATGGATGCCTGGAAGGCACTTGGATTCTGAGTTGCGGATTGTACTCTGGTTATGATGGTTGTCCTTGTGTGGTACGAGAGGTGGGGAATTAGTATAGACCTTCGAAAGGTCATTGGCTTAATTTGATATGATCATGGTTGACTTGAGGTCGGTGGATGGATTTAAATGTGAATTTGGGCTTTATAGCAGGCCAGTTGTGTTCATTTCAGTAATGTGCTCCTTATGGAGTAGTCAGGGTGTCATCTCGTTGTCAGATATTTCGTGAAGTGATACATTGCGCCATGTGAGTTTTGAGACGGCCTGAGAAATTGTGTATGTGTTGAGGTTCCGCGTTGCGATGGTGTTATGTGAGCAGGATGGCTCTTGAGATTTAGATCTTGTATCGCACCTCAGATGTGCTTGAGTTTGTAGCTTATCGTGCTATATGTCCCCTCAGGGATGGCATTATGCACTTAGCGTGCTTGTGACCTAGATTCGGTACTTTATTGCAATGAGAAAATTAGCTCGATGTGTATCTCCTTATGTGAGTTCTACGTATGGATCGGGTGGCATGCTACCATGGTTATATTGTGAGGATTGGGTGGCACGCTACCATGGTTATATTGTGAGGATCGGGTGGCACGCCGCCATTGTTATATTGTGATGATCGGATGGCACGCTGCTACGGTTATGCTGTGTGGATCGGGTTGCACGGCGCAGCAGTGTGATGATGAGTGTAGTTTTCTATATGCCAATTTTGTATGTCCTGCTTCCTATTTTCTAAGGATAGTCCGTATTAGTGCAGGGGTTAGTTAATTCCTTCGAGAGTTCGATTTCCTGTTGGTGTTGTGTTCGGATTGGTGGCCTATTGGCACATTGTGGTGTCATATGAGATTGTGATCGCATTCAGAGTGGCTTATTGCCTGAGCAGTTTGTACTGGGTGAGACGAGATTATTGGACTTAGGACCAATGCAATTGGATTATGTGAAGTGAATTAAGGAGCTAAGATCATTAGATGGTTCAGAAAGAGGCAATGACTCATGTCAGGGGAATAGACCCAATGATTTGTTGATTCAACAGTTGGTTAGGAATTTCAAAACCTCTCTTCTGTCGTGTCAGTGTCGTAAAGGTTAGAGCAAGACCCATGTAGGTTAGGAGGTGCAATCGGAGTATCGAATTTGTGGAATTTCGATTAGTTCAAATAGAAATGTTATTGTGGTCCTATAGGTAAAGTGATGCAAAGTGTGAATTCAGCAGAGTTATGCAGTCATGTTTGAGTACATCGTACAGTGATTGATACAGTGATCTTATGTTGGAAACAGGCCTAGCATAGAATTTCGGATGTTGGGATTGGGCTCTAAGGCTTATTTGTTTGAATAAAAGGGAATATCTTCAGAATTTATCGAGCTAATGTGCTCAGCTAAGTTGTGGTAGCACGGAAAGGTGCATGAGGTGCTAAACAGTGATTTCAGACTACTTCCGTATAGTTCTCAGCACATTCGAGGACGAACGTATGTTTAAGTGGGAGAGAATGTAACGACCCGACTGGTCGTTTTGAGTACCAGCGCTCCGTTCAGCCGTCAGAGGCCATGAACAGCTTCATTTCGGGTAATATAACTTGTTCGCATGGTCGGAATTTAAATTAAGGAAGATCAGAGCTAAATTTAAATGAAAATTTCCATTTGAGAAGCTTAAAGTTGAAAGAATGAACTAGGATTGGAATTTTGAGTAAACAACCTCGGAATTAGGATCGGGAGGTTCCAGCAGGTTCGTATGATGATTTCGGACTTGGGTGTATGCCCGGATTGGGTTTTGGATAACCCGGGAGCGTTTTGTTGCCTATTGTGGAAGTTAGCATTTTAGAAAGAATTTCTTAAGTTTGGCTTGAAGTGCATTTCAGTGTTATCGATGTCCGTTTGGGATTCCGAGTCTGGGAATAGCTCCATATGGTGATTCTGGAGTTGGGAGCGTGATCGGAAGTGAATTCGGAGGTCCGTAGGTCTTTTTGGAGAAATTTGGCTAAAGTTAGAATTTGAAGGTTTTTGGGGAGTTTGACTGAAAGTGGACTTTTTGATATCGGGGTTGGAATTCGATTCCGAAAGTTAGAGTAGGTCCGTAATGACAAATATGACTTGTGTGCAAAATTTGAGGTCAATCAGACGTGATTTGATAGGTTTAAACATCGAAAGTAGAAGTCGGAAAGTTCAAAGTTCATAAAGCTTGAATTGAGGTGTAATTCATGATTTTGGCGTTATTTGATGTGATTTGAGGCCTCGAGCAAGTCCGTAATGTGTTTTGGGACTGGTTGGGGTCCCGGGGGCCTTGGGTGGATTTCGGGAGGTTAACAAATCGAAAATAGATTTTTGGGAAGGCTTGAGAATTTGCTACTTCTGTCATAACCGCATCTGCGGTTCTTGGACCGCAGATGTGGTCAAAAGCTCGCAGAAGCGGAAGGGGCCGGGCCCAGGAAAATCGCAGAAGCGGCCCAGCGACCGCAGAAGCGATTCCGCTTAAGCGGCCCCCAGACCGCAGAAGCGGTCAGCTCCCTCTTGCCCAAAGCCACAAAAGTGGCCAAAAGTCGCAGAAGCGAGAATAATCCCGCAGAAGAGGAAATGTCTGGAGGGAGAAGCTTGATTTGAGTTGCGAATTTGGTTCATTTCTCTCATTTTCTTCATTTTATTGGGCGATTATTGGAGAGCTTCAAGGAGGGATTTCATCAGCAATGTCAAGGTAAGCTACTCCTACTTATTTCCAAGTTAAATACAAGATTATACCATGGAATTAGACATGAAAATTGTGGGAAAAATTGGGATTTTTGGTTGTAACCCTAGAAATTTAATTCTTGGACTTTAGCCACGAGAGTATGGAATTAAGAGGAAATTATATATTTGAGTTCCTAAGGTCATGAGCAAAGTTTATCTTCAAAAAATTTCGGATTCCGGGCACGTGGGCCCGAGGGCATTTTTGTCAACTTTTCGTTCGGGGTGAGGAATGGTTATAAATTGGGTTGTAAAGTATAATTTAGCATATATTAATGGATTGATATTATCGTTGGCTAGTTTTGTTCATTGTGCATTGGTGCAAGTCTTTGGAAGAATGTAGAATACCGGTTGTGGATCTTCGGAGTGAGGTGAGTCTCCTTTCTAATCTTGTGAGGGGGAATTTACCCCATAGGTGAAGTAAATGATTATGTGCTCCTATTTGTGGGGGCTACGTACGTACGAGGTAACGAGAGTCCGTGCGTAGCTACTATCATGCTATTGTCCGGGTAGTCTAGGACCCAAAGAGCATGTTATACATGGATTATAGTGAACCCATTTATGGTTTGAATTGCTTAAGTCACCTTGAATTGGTAAAGGAATTTTTTTAAAAAAAAGAGATTTAATATTAATTTTCCCTGAAATATTAAAAAGAGAAATTTATCTATATTGGATGATTATCCTCGATAAATTCTTAATTTCCTACTTGAGCATGTATTTTATATGTGCATGTGTCGCATGGATGATTCGCAAGCAGGATATGTGTTTATTTATGGAATGGGCCGAACGCCTCGGTGAGAATAGATGCATCTATGGTACGGGCCGCTCGACCCTAGGCAGTGCATAATTTACATTTCTGTTGGAGCGGGCCTCGACCTCGGCATGTTTTGCGCATGCTTATCTGTTACTTGGAAATTGTAAATGTGGAATTGGCCCTACGTGGCTTGATATAAGCTCATAAAATAATAAAGAATAAACCTTGGAAGTCCTTGATTTATTATTGGAGGTGTTTTTCTATTTTCTGTCCTCGCACTTATAGAATATTACTAATTGACCTCTAGTGAGTGTCGGAATTGGCCATCTCGTCTCCACCCCTTCGGGATTAGGCGGGATACTCACTGAGTAAACGTTGATTACATACTCATACTATACTTCTGTACATTTTTGTTGCACAGGTATACATACCTCTAGTAGCCTATTGGACGTAACTACATGGATGACGCTGGGACTAGGTGAGCTGCATCATTGAGGCGACCGCAGCTAGAGTAGTTCCTTCCAATGTACTGTATTTACTTTCCTCACACCGTATTCCGGGTGAATGTTGTATTTTATTACTCTTATCAGTAGTCGCTCATATACTTGTGACACTGGGTTTCTGGGAGGGTTTACAACGGATTTGTTCTAACTGTTATTATTTAAATTTGAATTCTAGTGGTGAACTTTTATTTATAAAAATGGAAGGAAAAACCTTAGATTTTCAAAAGTAATAAAAGAGGAATTAATTGATAAGTGAGGTTGCTGGCCTGACAGAGGTGTCCGGCGCCACCACGACCCTTAGTGGATTTTGGGTCGTGACAACCACCATCCAGAATTATTTTTCACAATAATACAACTAATTTTTTTTCTTTTTAATTCATGTGGCTCTTACTTTTTTAAAATAGTGCACCTTTCTCCTTATTTTATTAATTCCACTCAAAAGTCAACCCAACCACCCAACACTTACTTTTACACAGTTCATAATAATTCAAGTGCCCATAAGAAATGAATAGATTCAAATAGATGGTTAATTAAAACAAATGGGTAAGGCTTGTAATATGGTTTCCAAAGAAACAAGATTACATGCTCAAAGGGGTTAACTATGATGCATAACAATTAGGCAGGTAAAATATATCTATGGCTCAAGAAAGAAACACCTATATCACTTTCAAGACTGAACAAAACTACTATTTCGCTTTGCATGCACACGGGGCAAGTTATAGGCATCAAATGCAATGCACAAAATAACACTAAAACCTCACACACATATGGAACATAATTCACTCAGGAATGGACTCATCAAGACACTCTAGTCAAAGAAGTTAAGCAAAGTTAAGATCATACACTTTAAGGTACTTATACAAGAGTTAAAAACTGAGTCTAAGTATCACCACCAAAGTGCCCAGTATTCTCAAAGCATGACAAAGTTAAAAGATATTGCTTCAATTCAATTCTCAGCACAAGTTTTCCTAGTTCTAAAAAATAAATACTAACTATACCCGTTTTAAACAAAACTATTGGAAAAGAATCGTAGCACAAAGAAAAACCATGGGGGAATTACTACACTACCTATAAAAAAATCTTTTTGTCCTTTGTCTTTAGACTTAAATCCTTCAAGAAAACTATCTAGGAGATCCATCGTCGGAAAAAGTCCAATTTTCTATATATTTTTTTAACAAAAACTCTACACTAAGAACGATTACTACAACTAAGCTAAAATAGCTCAGAAACTCACCCAAACAATTTTCTCACCCCACACTTAAAATTTTGCAATATCCTCAATGCACTATAAATAACAAAAGGGTAAAAGAGACTCTCTGGTAGGCCAAAGGCCAAAGAATTAGCTGCTCACGGGATACTCAGACTTCTCCCAGGTATGATCCATTGTGCCCGTACCTCACACTCAGTTTCAAATACCTACTCTCTTTTGCACATGCCTTTTGACTTTAAATCCATGCTCGTACTCCTACAAAACACAAAAATAATACGACAAAAAATATTAACACAATAAAAAAATAAAAACATAAATAAATAGAAGAAAAAGAAAGAAAAAATAGAATTGGGTTGCCTCCCAACAAGCGCTTGATTTAACGTCGCGGCACGATTCCATCACTTTCACCACTTTTCCTTCCACTTTGAGGATATGAATTTCGCTCCCAATTTGGCATCAATTTTTCTATCACGTTCATGAGGCGATGGTGTAAAAATGAAGCAACCAATCAATAAATATCGCATCTTGCACTTCTTTCCCCTTGAGTGAGGAGTGTTGTTTTGTCTTCTTAGTGTGACAAATTTTAAAATATAAACACTTTGTTCCTCATCTATTGAATCCTCCATATACACGAATGCATCAATTTTCAAGTCACCAACCAAACACAATATTGAAAAGTGTGTAGAATGAGGTCCAATACGCTCCGAGTCCAAAATTGCTTTATTTTTGACATCCTCAATTTTGCACTCTTTTTCAAACATGGCATCATTAAAAATTTGGTTGAATTTTTGGAATTCCTCTTTCCGCTCCAAAAAATTGGCCACTATCTACGGCAATTGGTTGTAGGGCATCAGACATCTCATCCTTTTTATTCAATTGATCATGCATGTCATGGATATTAAAGCCAAATTGGTCTATCTCTTGCCTGAGTTCAGTTTTTTCATCTATCAGCTGTTCTGTCATATTTGAAAGACCATCACGGAGAAACTCATGAGATTTTATCAGTAGAGCTTGTTCGTCTAGCCAAGATTGGCTCACTGTATCTTCTAAATTATCTTCTGGTAGGAACTCGCTCTCTTCAGCCACTTCCTCTGCCTCGACCTTCATTCTCATGATTGCTGCACTAATTCTTTGTATACCCTTTCGATTTTCATCTTGTTGCTCAGCTACTTGCCTCAAAATATCCCTAATATATGCATCAGGTTTCATATCATGCACTTCATTACCCCTATCAAACTCATAAATATTATTAGAAACATAATAATAAGAGTACTAAGAAAGATAAAAATAATTAGGACAACCATCACAATGGCCATCTTGACCACCACACATATTATAAATATTTCACTCAAAGAATTGAGATATTGTGCACAACTCGCTCCCGGGAATATTCTGACAATTATTCCACCCGTGGGGTCCTTCACAATACAGACAAGGATCACCATAATTAGAATAACCAATATTCGACCAATTATCATTACAAGATGCTATATCAATAAAGATAATAAATATTAAACTAAGATAAAAATAAAAAATAAAAACTTGAGTAGAGAAAAAGAAAAAATCATATATAATAGAATAGTTAATTTCTAAGTCCTTGGCAACGGCGGCAAAAACTTGTTGCTCCCAAACGCACACGCAAGTATACGTGGTCAACAAGTAATATAGGATTGTAAATCCAGTTATCGTACCCACAGGGACTTCTGATTAACTATCAACTAAATTAAACCAAACAATGAATCTATTAAAGCGAATCCTAACGTATAACTATTTAACTAAAATTAATCTATGGTAACAAATTAAGAGATTAAAGAAAATAAGTCGGCAATATTAGAGACGAATTCAACGTGAGTGAATATTATAGAGCTATAGGTTAGTTAACAATCCCGTTGAGATATCCACTTAAATCGTCTCATAAATTTATCTGGTTTATTGGTTGACAGGGTTAATATTGCTCGTAGCCTTCTCCCGAAGTACAACTCGCCTATTCAAGATAATCTAATTCCTATATTCCTATGGAATTAGGATTAACAAGAACGCATTTATATTTCCTGTATAATAACCATGCAAGGAGACTAGGTATATTCCTATCCTAAGCGCAAATCTGTCCTCCCTAAGGGTTAAAATCTTGATCTACTCAATCTTATATGTAATCTAGAATTTCCTCTCCCGATTTAATTTCCAGATTCGTAGATAGGATTCAATTGGTTATCAAGCAATCAAAATAAATAAACCAATATGATAAAACAATAACAACAATTCAAGTTTCAAACTACAACGTTCATGTAGCACCCAAAACTCTAGAACTAATAAACTACGAAATTCAAAGAAGAGAAGAAAAACTATTTAAAAGCCTCCTCCAAGCAAGGTGTGTGTTCCTTCACGTGAATTTCCCTCCAAAATAGTCTCCCTAAGTCTAAGATGTGTCAAAAGTCCTCAAAATAACGTTTATATATATATACACACACCAAGTAGGGTTGTGCCTAGACGAAAATACCTTCTCTCGCGCGAAATAGGACAATCACTCTGTATAATTTGCACTACCTTGCCGCACGGTGCGGTAGTGGGGAAGTTCAGAGAGCTATTTCTGACAGACTGTTGGAAAATTTCACAGGCGCGGCACACACTGTGGCGCACTGTGCAGCGCGATAGTGGAAATTCGCAAAAAAATACAAAACATGAAAGTTATATCCCTTTCGAATAACTTTCCAACGATATATTGTGGAGTCCAAACGGAGTTCTGAGCGAAAAGTTATATGTATTTTACTAGACAATGCGTCGTATGCCCGCTTGATTCTCCATTTCGTTCTTAACTATCATCCATTGATCCCTGAATACGATCTCGGCTTAATTCCTTGGGCTTTTACTCAGACTTCAAAGCTCCAAATCACTTGCATTTATTCCATAATATCTACATAGCTTGGAATCACTCCTACAAGGCATAAAACACATATTTAGTGCAAAACACTAGTGATTAAAGTTCAAACTTAATTAAAGTGCAGTAAATTAGAGTGTAATAGGCGACTAAAATACGCAATTATAGCCTATCATCAACTGTGTATGAACTTCCAGCATATTATGTTTGAATTCTAACATGCGTAAAGTTCCGGCATAATGTACTAGAGATTGGGGCACATTATATTATGCTGGACCGGTATATTATATTGGAACTCCAGTATAATAGTTCCAGTATACTTATGTTGATACTCCAATATATTATACCGGAGTATTTTTCCGGATTTTGAATAGTATTTTCGTTCAGACTTTACATGAAAAGTGGCTAAATTTCAATTACTTTTAAAACTTTGACTATTTATGAATGACCAATTATAAATCTGGCTATTTTTGAATTTCTCCCTTTAATTTCAGATATTAGGCTGGACTCATTAATGTTGGATCACTTGAGCTAGCGCTGACTGATCACTTTTGGAGCCTGTATGAAAGGGAGAAATTCAAAAATAGTCAGATTTACCACTGGTCGTTGAAAAATAGCCAAGTTTCAAAAGTCATCGAAATTTAGCCACTTTAAATCTGAGCGAAAA
>MU721228.1:25771-62065 GCA_026770625.1 Nicotiana glauca | reverse complement strand
ACCCTAGAAACTTCTGAAACCTAGAAATCTCAATTCTCTATTTCAAATACACTCAAAGCCCTAAAATTCTGCTGATCCCTGATTGATTAGTGTTTGTTGTGTTGATTTCTGCTGGTTTTGCTGATCGATTCAAGCTCGCTGTGGTTTTCTATTGGTTTTTTTTTCTGGATTAAATCAAGTTGATATGGTTGTTTCACCGGTTTTTTCTGATTGATCTCTGGTTATTGTGAATTAATTTGGTGTTGATTGAGCTGTGGCTAATTGTTGTTGACGTTCTGTTGTTGATCCTTTTCTGCTGTTGTGACCTAGAATCTCATTGATTTCCTTTATTTCTAGGTACATTTCTGTAAATTCCAAAAATCACGATTTGAAAGTTTGAATTTGAATACATGTGAAGAGTTGAAGTCTGAAGTCAAATTAGTTATCTTAACTGTGTATTAGGATAGATTCGTTTATTTTGTTAGTCATTATTTTGACTTGATTTTGTTTTGTACATATTAAACTAGATTGGATTGTTAAAGTTTTAGAGGTTGATTTGAAGTTTAGATAAATGTAAAATCTGAAACCTAAGACTCAATTTAGGCCTTAGTTCATGTGACCTAAAATAAGGTGTTTGAAACACGCAGGATCCTTTATGATAGTATAAACTGTTAAATCTATGCTTCAACTGATCTAGCATATGAATGAAAAATAAAAATAATTTGTTAACACCTTTTCTGTTGGTTACATTTTAGAATGATTCCAGTTGTTGAGATCAAAAAAAAAAATTCATGTGATGAGTCGAATCTGTTGTTATTTATGCCAGTGTTGAAACAGTGTTATCCCATTACTGTGAAGTCCAACAGTTTTAAGTGCAGTATTCTAGTTCATATGTAGTACTAGAAATTTAATTCTAAGAGTGAATGATTTATTAACCAGGCTTTTAGATATACAAATTGCAAATAATCACAAAAAGTATAATGATACTGATGTTTTATTATTAATAGTTAACTATGTAGTCTCAATCATATAGTTCAGAAAATAATCTGAGTATGAACATCTGCAAAAGTCAAATAACTTGAACCCCAGTTTCATCAATGTGTATCATGTAGAACGTATAAGTTTGTTGAATAATACACAGATCATGAGTTGAGTTTAATCATTAATAGAATTAGCCTGAAGTTAAGTATATTAGTTAAGTAATATTGAGACTTACTTTCCTGTTTTCAAATTGTACAAAAATGGATGTCATTCGTGCTGATCCTATATCATTTGCTTTATGCTGGAGCTGGGCTCACTTTTGGGCCCAAATCTCAATCATCAATTAAGAAAGACCTTTCTGATAGGGCTGGCAAACCTATTGGGGTGTATAAATAACATGGGCCACAGTTTGGGCCTAAAATGGCTAGGTTTGTTTGGTGCCATAAGGACTCGGCACCCCTTCTATGACCCATTAATTTAGAAACTCATTTGAAGTACGACTTTTCTTTGGACAACAATAAGAGTAAAAAATAAAAAATATAGATTTCATTAGGTTTGGCCTTTAATAATAAGTGAGATGAGCCTCGCCCAAAACATATACAAAGTTGCAGGGCCCTTAATAAATGTTACATAAAAATATTTAGAAATTGGGAGGACCGTTTAGCAAATTCTACGATCTTTTCCAAAGACGTAGTCACGTTAGGCGCGTGTTTAATAAATTTACCTTCCTAAATAAGGGTGCACCTTTGTGTGACCCAAATCCAAATCTCAATGGAGTCGAAATGAGCCAAAAGCCACGGGCGTACTGGTACAGTATTGCTCGAAGTGCATTTTTACGACGTTGCAAGTCTTTAAAAAATAATAATAAATAAAAGCGGATTGTCAATAAAAGGCACATAAAACAGAACATATGTGGAAAACAGATAAAATCAAATACAACAGTTGAGCGACCATGCTAGAACCACGGAATCCGGGAGTGCCTAACACCTTCTTCCGGGTTAACAGAATTCCTTATCCGGATTTTTGGTTCGCGGACTGTTAACAGAGTCATATTTTCCTCAGTTCGGGATTTAATCGGTGACTTGGGACACCATTAATCTCCCAAGTGGCGACTCTAAAAAAAATAATAATAATCAATCCCGTTCTGACTGTCCTTTAATTGGAAAAACTCCTTATTATACCCTTCACGAGGTGTAAACGTAAAAAAGAGGTGTGACATGATTGAGCTTAATTGTGCAAAATGTTGCTTTTTACCGCTTTAATATTATTTGAACTGTATATATAAACTGTGCCGAAACCCTTCTGTTCTTATCTTTGGGGATGTACTCGCTGGTCGAGACTCCTCGTTCTGTTAGTATCATACCTTGAAATAAGAAAGAGGCTCGGAAAGTTTCTAAGTCGGCTGGCCTTTTGGTTCCTGGAAAGGAGCTCCTTTCTCGACTCGAGTTGTCCGCTCGGGTACACGGTCTAGAACATATACCCAGGTTTTGAACCTAGAATAACTTGACTTCATGTCGGATCCCTAGTAGGAACACTTATTTGCATCATGTTGCATTTGACTTAGGGGACTTAACAAAGGGGTTGGGTCCGTCTAGGACAGGTAACCCGAAATAAAAAAGACCATCCTTCTGCATCCTTTTGTTTTACGCATTTTATTTGTTGCGGACTTGCATGCTGACCGGCTTTGAACATTGGAAAAATTTGACAAGAAGAGGAAAAAATAATAATAGCAGTGAGAGAGATAATTACCTATTTTTGAAAAAACCAATGTCCAAGTAGCGTCGAAACTATGCCAAAATTTTGAGAAAATAAAGAAAAAAAGGGAAAAAAGAGGATTTATTTTTTTTATATGAAAAACAAAAGAAAAGAATCTTGTTTTCAAAATTAGTTATTTTTTGCCCGAACTACGCCGGTTTGATTCTCACAGGGTGTGAGATACGTAGGCAACTCTCATCGGATCCAACCTCCCCTTTTGCGGAAATCGCCAAAAAATATCAAAATTAATATTTTGGTCATGAATAAGTCTGGTGATGTCATTTTTATCAAAAATAGCTGAATGTTCCCGAAAGAGACGCCGGAAGGCTGACTTTGCATAAACAGCTACCTTTGGGTCATTTTTTAGATTTTGGCCGGTTGACCCACACAGCCTTAAAATCTTCGCCATCGAAGTATTGAAAGGCCGTGTTTGGAAAAATGGATCTTTCTTTTCAATTTGGGAAAAATGAAAAAAAATAGTCAAATTGTTTTGAGTCAAATAAATTTTACTTTTGTTTAATCACATTAATAAATGTGCAGGATGAGCATGACTCAAAATGAACCCTTTTCAATCATGACTAAAATCCCTGTCCAATTGCGGCTATGGTGGAATGATTTGGGCAAAGAAGGGCAAGACGAAGTCAAGAAATATCTTAAAGATCTCACAGGTTTGTTGTAAATCAAGCCTCGAGGGGATATTATAAGAGCGTTGGTCACCTGCTGGGACCCGACGCACAATGTTTTCCACTTCACAGATTTTGAGCTCACCCCAACTCTGGAAGAAATAGCCAGGTACATCGGAAATGCTGAAATCCAATTAGGACACAAATATCCGGTTGCTCCAAGAGTTATCGCTGTGCACCGGTTTTTAGATTCATTAAAGATAATCAGATGGTCCATAATCCAGATTTGGCAAAAGGCTTTTGTACTCCGAACTTCATATACCAAAGATACGGCCACGTGGCAGGATTCAATAAGCTGGATAACAAGTTATGCAACAAAAGCAACCGTCAAAAATGGGATGACCACAGACGCGTTGCTTTCATGATAACCTTTTTAGGGCTTTTAGTGTTCCCAAGGAAAGACGGGAATATCGATATAAAAATAGCTGGGGTCGTCAGTACTTTGCTCACTCAAGATGAAAGCACTCTTGCGCCCATGATAGTATCTGATATATTCCGAGCTCTTACCGCCTGCAAAGCCGAATGAGACTTTTTCGAGGGGTGTAACTTGTTGTTGCAGATGTGGATGACCGGATACCTGTGTCACGGTGCCCAATTCCTGAGTTATTGTTCATCTGAGAAAACCTGCATAGAGGAGTTCTATACAAGAATTAGTGGGGTAAGTTTACCTGAAGGAGTCTCAGCATGGACTTCATACTTCAGAGCCCTCAATGCCAGTCAGATACAGTGGACGCTTGGATGGTTACCGGTTGACGAAGTCATATATATGCCAGCAGCAAGGCCTCATTTTCTCTTGATGGGGCTTAAGAGCATTCAGCCTTATGCACCATACCGGGTTTTGAGACAATTGGGAGGTGCCAGATAGTACCGAAAGATGAGGATCTAAGTACCCAAGTAGTTGAAATCAGTCCTGACGGCCAGTTTCCTGAAGCAAGAGTCCGCCAGATATGGAGCAAATGTCAATACTTGGCGGCGAATACTTGTGTACTGGATCGGGCTAAAGGGGAAGTTGCGCCCGGATATCACGCTTGGTATAAAGGGGAAATGTCCTTTGGGAGGTCAGCCAAAAGACCTCACTTTCAAGATTTTGTTGAATCATCACGAGAGAAGTGGGACTGGTTGGCCAAAGAGCGCGAATATCGTACCGAAATAGGCAAGCTGAAACAACAGATTAAGGATCTGAAATTTGAGAACAAAATGCAAGTCGCTGCCGATGAAGGAGAAAAGAACAAATTAGCCCAAGAAAATTAGGCTCTTAAGGCACAAGTCCTGCAGATGAGAATGGATGCTGACGACCAACAGAGAAGTCAGTCTGATGAAAGGTTGATAAGTAGATTGAAAAAGCAAATCATTAAATGCCAAGAGGATTTGGGAAGAGCCGAAGCTAGATTGACAAGGATCCAAGCCAGATGGGCAAGAGGTACGGAGGAGCGAGCATATCGCATGCGGCAAATGAAGAGGGACTACGAGGGGAGCATTACTATGTTGAGAGAAACAATATCTACCCTCAAAGAACGGGTCTTCAGACAAGCCAGAGACTCCAGAGCTGATAGGACACATTGTTATGACCTGATGGCACGAATGGAGAAACAGATGAATGAGTTTCAGGATCAACTCTTTCACAATGCTCAACTACTGGGGACGCGGAATCAACAAATTGTGATGACCCGACCTGTCCTTACGTGAGTTACCGCCCCATTTCCCCCTTATTGTATTACTTTATGTTTCATTATCGGTGTTGAGTGCGTTAGAATTTAATTGGAGTAATTTTGATAAGAAATGAAACACTTAGCCTCTTTTAAGAAGACTTCAATTGGAAAAGTCAATCGGATGTTGACTTGTGAGTTAGAGGGCTCAAAATTGAATTCCAATGATTCGGTTAGCTCCGGGTGATTATTTAAGGCTTAGGAGCGCAATCAGAAGTAATTTTGGAGGTACGGTGAAGAAGTTAGCCTATTTTGGCAAAGTTAGTATTTTGGCGATTTCCGGATGATAGATGATATTTTGATCCGGGAGTCGGAATAGAATTCTCAGAGTTGCAGTAGCTTCCTTAGGTGATTTTGGATATGTCTGCAAATTTTTAGGTCATTCGGACATCGTCTGGTCGGGTTTTTGATTGAAAGTGCATTTCGAAAGATCTTGAAGAACTTAGGCTTTGGTTTGGAGAAATTTAATGATTTTGATGTTAGCGATAGTGTTTTGATGATTGGAACAAGTTTGAATAACGTTATAGGGTGTATTGGTATTTTTGGTTGAGGTCCCAGGGGCCTCGGGGTGATTTCGGATGGCTAACGGGATAAAATTTAGAGTTGGAGACTGCTGAAGGGTTCTGGTGTCTGGTATTTTCGCTTCTGCAAAAATGGACCGCAGAAGCGGTTCCGCAAAAGCAAATGGGAAGTTGCGGAATCGGACAGTGGTTGTTTGGCATTTTTCCGTAGAAGCGGACTAAGTTCCGCATAAGCGATCACCGCAGAAGCGGTGATGGACCGCATAAGCGGTCCCGGGCGACTTTATGGAAACCGCAGATGCGGTAAGAAGGCCGCAGAAGTGGTCTCGCTTTTGCGAAAAATGGACCGCAGAAGCGGTCCTAGGAGAAATGAGGAAAATCGTAGAAGCGGAAGAAAATCTGCAGAAGCAGAAGTCGCAGAAGCGACATTTGGACCGCAAAAGCGGAAATAGGCTTGGGCAGAAAGGTTTTAAAGTGTCATTTTGTTCCGCGACTTGGATTCATTATCCACCATTTTTAGCAAGCTTGGGAGATTTTGACGAGGAATTAAGAGGGTTTTGATTGGGTATCGATTGGAGGTAAGTTTTATGAGTTAAATACATGATTTTATCGAAGATTCATCCATTAATTCTTTGAAATTGGGTACAAAAATTGAAGAAAATAGGGCTTGGTTTTTGCTATGAAAATTTGGAATTTGATGACCCGTTTGAACTCCAATTTTCATGAACTTTATATGTACGGACTCGTGGCGAGACGAGGATTCCGAAAATGTAAGTTTCGTAATTTTTTGAGAAGTGGGACCGGGGCCCGAGTTTTGCTTGTTTCGAGGTTTTGCTATAATTCGATTGTTTTCGATTGGGTATGGTCCCATTTGCATATTGTGATGTATTCGCTCTGTTTTTGGCTAGTTTCGACCCGCGTGGAGGCCGATTTGAGGGGCAAAGGTATCGCGGGCTTGAGATTTCGCCGGTTCGNTGGGAATCGATTGGAGGTAAGTTTTATGAGTTAAATACATGATTTTATCGAAGATTCATCCATTAATTCTTTGAAATTGGGTACAAAAATTGAAGAAAATAGGGCTTGGTTTTTGCTATGAAAATTTGGAATTTGATGACCCGTTTGAACTCCAATTTTCATGAACTTTATATGTACGGACTCGTGGCGAGACGAGGATTCCGAAAATGTAAGTTTCGTAATTTTTTGAGAAGTGGGACCGGGGCCCGAGTTTTGCTTGTTTCGAGGTTTTGCTATAATTCGATTGTTTTCGATTGGGTATGGTCCCATTTGCATATTGTGATGTATTCGCTCTGTTTTTGGCTAGTTTCGACCCGCGTGGAGGCCGATTTGAGGGGCAAAGGTATCGCGGGCTTGAGATTTCGCCGGTTCGAGGTGAGTAATACTTGTGAATGATATCCTGAGGGTTTGAAACCCCGGATTTGCACATCTTAGTGCTATATTGTGGTGACTTGCCCGCTGGAACTGAGCGTGGGGTAGAGCACCGTTGGGATTGTGACTTGGTCCGTCCCGATTGTTGGTTTTTACCGCGAAATTGTAAATGATGTGTTGTTATCACTATGACTTGGGCTCATTGCCATACTTGGGGCTTATTGCCGATTATTTGAACTCTTTGTGAACTATCATCACTGTTTTCCTCACTATTTGAAATATTATTTGAACTCAGTCCATGTGATTTACGCTGTTTTCATGAACTCAGCTATATTTTACTCAAACTTGGAGTTTTAGCAGATATTTGAACTATTGTTTGAGTTGAGTATTATTGTTTTACTGATGCCCGAGGGGCTTTTGACTATTTTGGACAGATTGAGGCCGAGGGCCATATGTGAGGGCATGAAGAGTGATGTGAGGAGGCTTTCAGGCCTCGAGTTCTATGTGAGTAGGCTTTCAGGCCTCGAGTGTTATGTGAGCATATGCATATACATGCATCGATCGGACTGCATGCCGCAGTGATATGTTATGATTATTATTGCGCTTGGGCTGTAGGAGCCCCTTCGGGGAGTCTGAACCCTCAAAGTGAGCGCGGGTACCCAAATAGATCGGGCTACGCACCGTAGCGGTCATATGCATTGCATTGCATTCATGCATTCACTCCTGTTTGTACTGTGTGGCATGACATTTAGCACTCATATATCATTGGCATACATATTGTTACTTGCCTTGTTGACCAGATACCCTTGTGTTATATGTTAAGGAGTGATGTGCCCAAGGGGCCGATTAGGAGCCGACTTGCTCTAACTGATATAGCATTCATATGCTTGGCTGTTGAAAAAGAAAAAGGGATATTTGTAAAAGAGATTTTGTAAAAAAGATTTTTAACTGATCTTGAGATTTTCTAAAGGATTTTCACAGTATTACGGTTTTTCTCAAAGGGTTGTACTGTCTTTTATAGCATTTTGGTGTGCCCATACGTGTTTTCTTATCGCTCAGTTATTATTCTCTCTTATTACCACTGAGTTGGAAGTACTCACTTTACTCCCTGCACCTTGCGTGCAGTTGCAGGTTTTGTTCACCCAGTAACGGGTTATTAGCAGGACTGAAGGCCATATTGTGGTAGTTGAGCAAGGTGACCGCCGGCGTTCGCGGCACCGAGTTTCTTCTTCTTGATTTCCAGATTTTACTCTATGTATTATAGACTTTGAAGTTTTAATAAAAACCCTCCTAGATGCTCATGAATTGTGATACCCCGGTCGGGTTGTATTGGGATGGAATTAATAGTTAAATGTCAATAAGATGTATTTTCTATTCATTATGGTTAATAGCTGTTTAATAAGAGAATCTGGGGGTTGTTGGCTGGCCTTGTCTTCACGAGAGGCGCCATCACGGCCGGGTATGGAATTTGGGTCGTGACATAAATAGAGCAATTGCTTGCGGAAAGGGAAATAATCAGGGGAAGAATCGACGATAACGGGCACTACATCACCATGAAGTTCCTAGCTTGCGAGGATATGTCCCATACTACCTTCTTTGCTTCAATAATGATTTATGTCCATCAGATCATGGAAGATTTCAAAGATCTGCAGAGAGGCCTTGCACCAAAGTCCGCGACGAGGCCGAACGATGCCCCCGCGGGCACCAAAATTCAAAACTCTAAAGCATTCATAGTTTGAGTCTGTATTTTCCTTGTCTTCAGAATGTGTATTCCGTTTGGAGTTTGCATTTCCCCTTTTCCATAAAGTATGTAGTCTATATCAAGTCTGTCAACTTCCTTTCAAAAGTGTTTTGCCTTGTAATAGAACGTTTTGTTAATGAAAATTGAAAAATCCAAAAATGGAGTCTCTATTTTTCGCACTTGTGGTCAGAACTACGCACGGTCTGATTCATGCGGGGACATGATACGTAGGCAATCCACATAAGATTCGACCACCACCATTAAAAAGAAAAGAAAACAGGGGAATAATAGAAAAACAAAAAAAGAAAGAAATAAAGGAAATAAGGGAAAGTTTGGGAAGCACTCAAAAAGCCGGAATGACGCATGAAATAGTAGCAAAGACATGCTAGGAATGGTTAAACTGCCTAGGTGCATTGCATCCCAACGTGCAATAACATATCTGTTAAAATCTGAAAACTAACAAATTTGTTATTTCCAGAGATTTCAAACAGTTAGCTTGTTAGAACGTACTGTCAAATTACCATTACCAAACAAGATCTAAAGGACCCATACCGAAAAGCATGTCTGGTTCGGACAAAAGCGTTGAAGAGGAAAAAACAGAGATGCAAACAATGAAGGAGGAAGTAGACAGGTTGAGACAGGAGATAGCATAAATGCACCTAGCCTGGGCTAGGGGGCAACAAGTACCAGTCCCTTCAGCTACCCCTACTCTCCCATCGGTACAAACTCCGGAGTACCCGCCCACTGGTCCATCAACGAGTTTCCCAATTCACAAACACTCTCAGGGGAAAACTCCTAACAATCCCCAAGCTCCACCACCCAAACACGACCCTCCTCCACCAATTGTTCCTGTTTTCGTGGCACCCCCACCAGCCACACTACAAAGATCATCCAGTGAGCCGTTGTTTCAGGCTTACGACAACCAATACTATCCTCCCGAACCCACCTTCAAAGCACCCGAGCCATATACTTACACCCCTCACTTTGAGCTACCGGCAGAAACTGAGAAGCTGTCTAAGAGTCCGGAGCAGGATGAAGTGCTTCGCAAAGTAAAAAGCCTGGAGCAGTCTTTTAGGAATATGCATGGGTTGGGCGGCCAAGTCAGTGTGGCCTATTAAAATCTATGTCCTTTCCACGATGTTCAGTTGCCGGCAGGGTTCAAGATGCCAAAGTTTGATCTATATGAGGGGCACGGCGGTCCAATGGCACATCTGCGAGGTTTTTGCAGCAAGATGAGAGGGGCTGGTGGGAAGGATGAGCTGTTGATAGCCTATTTTGGTCAAAGTTTAAGCGTGTCTGCGCTGGAATGGTACACGAGGCTGGATCCTAGCAGGTGGTACACCTGGGACAACGTGGCGCAAGCATTTGCTGGTTATTTCCAATATAATCTTGAGATCGTCCCTGACCGTCTCACCTTGTTAAAACTGGAGAAAAAGCCTGGAGAGAGCTTCAGGGAATTTGGGTTCCGTTGGAGGGAGCAGGCGGCAAGAGTCGACCCTCATATGAGAGAAGGTGAAATGGTAGATTATTTCTTACAGACTTTGGAGCCAACGTACTTTGGTCACCTGGTGACATCAGTTGGTAAATCTTTCAATGAGGTCGTAAAGATGGGCGGCATGATTGAAGAACGATTGAAGTCCAACAAGATAATGAGTTACTCAGCGATCAAGGCTACCACACAGGCTATCCAGAGCGGCACAGGAGATGTGCTCAGGAAAAAGAAGAGAGAAGAAGTCGCAACAGTCGAAGCAGGCACTTGATCCAGATCCAGAGGTCCTTCACCCTACTACCAGCCCAGACCCGACCGCCCAAATTACCCGTACACTCCATATAGCCCTCCACACCCCTATTACCCAAAGCCATATTTTTCCGTCCATCACGCCCAAACATATACCCAGCCTCCAGATCACCCGCAATGGCATGCGCTGGCTCCCCAAAATACATATCCACCTCCATAAAACACATATCCACCCCCGAGGCCCTACAAAAACCCATCAGGGTCAGGTTTCCGTGGGAATCAAGGTTTCAAGAATGAGAGGGTGCAGAGGCAGAGAACATTTACTCCGCTGGGAGAAATCTATACTACTCTTTTCCACAAATTGAGGCAGTTAGGCCTGTTGAATCCTATTGAGCCCAAATCACCAAATCCCCTTTCCAAAAATCTGGACCATTCAATGAGCTGTGAATATTGTTCGGGGGCCCCCAGACATGATACTGAGAAATGCTGGAAGTTGAAGACTATAGTGCAACACCTTATTAATACAAACAGGATCGAGTTTCAAGCTCCAAAAGCACCAAACATCAATCAGAATCCGCTGCCAATGCATCATGAGACCCACATGATCGAACTAGTGCACAAGGGAAAGGAGTTTAAGAAGCCCTCACAAATAGTGATGATGATCCGGACCAGTGAAGCCAGCCCCAAGAAAAAACTAAACAATGAGAAGGCAGTGGTACAACTAAAAAGTGTAGACACCAAGCCAGTTGTGGTGAAGGGGAAAGGGTCGTTTATTGCTGCGAAGAAACCAGAGCCAGTCAAGACAGTGATACGGGGGTGTCAAGCACACCCGTGGTAGTGAAAGGGGCTCATGTAGAACCAGTTGTCATCAAACCGGTAATGCAGTTGCCCATAATCAGTGAAAAGGCCGTGCCGTGGAGCTACAATCAAGTGACGGTGATGTATAAGAGGAAAGAAGTTATAGAAGAAGTGTGTGAAACCCAAGGTCTAACTCGTTCGGGAAAGTGTTTTGCTCCCGTAGAGTTAAGACGGACCAATCCAGTAGCAACAAAGAAGCCAGTTACCGAGGAAGAGGCGGAAGAATTCTTAAAGAAGATGAAGGCGCAGTATTACTCCATTGTGGAGTAGTTGAGGAAGACCCCGACATAGATCGCATTGCTATCATTAGTGATCCATTCAGACGAGCACCGCCGGGCGTTAATAAGAATTCTGAGCGAAGCCCATGTGCCAGATAAGATCTCTGTGAACCATCTGGAGAAAATAGAGAACAAGATTTTTGTGGTGAACCGGGTGACATTTTCCGACGATGTGTTGCCCGTGGAGGGCACAGAACATAATAGATCTCTCTATTTGACCGTGAAGTGTGAAGACTAGGTAGGCACTCGAGTACTGATTGATAATGGGTCCAGTGCCAATATTTGTCCGCTGTCCACCTTGAACAAACTGAAGGTTGATAATGACCGAATTCACAAGAACAACATCTGCGTTCGAGGGTTTGATGGCGGTGGCACAGACACAGTGGGTGACATCATACTTGAATTGACAATTGGTCCGGTCGAGTTCACCATGGAGTTTCAAGTGTTAGACGTCGCAGTGTCATACAATCTTCTTTTGGGGCGACCGTGGATTCACGCTGCCAAAGTAGTGCCTTCTACACTACATCAGATAGTCAAGTTCGAGTGGGATAGACAAGAGATCGTAGTGCATGGGAAAGACGATACATGCGTCGTAAGTGATGCCATCATACCCTTCATAGAGACTGATGATGACAAGGGGTCGTGGGTTTACCAGGTTTTCGATACGGTTCCAGTGGACAAATTTCCCGAGGGTGAAAACATCCCACTTCCCAGAATAGCAGTTGCAACTGTCATGGTAGCCTCGGAGATGCTGAAAAACGGGTTTGTGTCAGGCAAAGGTTTGGGGGCTGATCTTCAGGGTATTGTTCAACCGGTCTCTTTGCCCAAGAATCTGGATACCTTTGGCTTGGGGTTCAAGCCTACAGCAGCGGATGTGCGATGGGCCCACAAGATGAAGAAAAGGGCATGGGTCTTTCCCAAGCCAATCCCACGTCTGTCCCAATCTTTTGTCAGTCCGAGCATCAAAAAGCAATTGTTGTCCAAGGTTATAGGGCCACTGATTGGTACAAATGGGGATTTGGATGAAGGTTTTAAAAGATTATTCGCTGAAGTCAACATGGTAGAAGCTGGGGAAGGATCCAGCAAGGCAGACGTGCAGTTTGTGGGGCCTAAGGCCAAGATCAACAATTGGATGGCTACTCCTCTTCCCATGCGGAGGGAGTCTTGGTAGTTGGCTTTGATTTTCCTTCATGTTTAGCTGGATTATTCCAGGGTTGTAGTCCAGTTTTCTTTTATTTTTGTACTCGTCAAAGTGTGAAACCTTGTTATCCCGTACTTCAATCAATGAAAGTTTCTTCTTTACTCGTTATTTTATTTTAATTTTGTTTTCTTCTTTTCTTTTTCTGAACAGTTCTCTTTATACCGGTCCTAATGACATGGCATGCATGACGGATCTTCAACCTAGTCTAAAAAATCAATCTGATTCCGAACTAATAATGCGAGAGGTAGTATGATGAAGAGTCGGAATTGAGGATGAAGCCTTCGAAGAAATTAACAGAGAATTAAGCCAATTTGAGGAGAAGCCCAAGACCAACTTAAATGACACGGAAGCCATCAACCTGGGGGATGCGGATGACATTCGGGAAACTAAAATAAGCGTCCACACTGAACCAAACATTAGGGAAGAATTAGTCAAAGCACTTATTGAGTTCAAAGATGTTTTTACATGGTCATATGACGACATGCCAGGTTTGAGCACCGATTTAGTGGTTCACAAATTACCCACTGACCCGGCATGCCCTCCCGTCAAGCAAAAATTGAGGAAATTCAAAACCGACATGAGTGTGAAGATTAAGGAAGAAGTAATCAAACAGCTGAATGCAAAGGTTATTCGGGTTACCCGGCGCAGGCCACAGGAGATCAAAAGAGAGCCCTTCGACGGTTAGCAAGTGGATTTTTCCTTAGTGGAGGAATGTTGTACAAAAGAACACCGGATTTGGGATTGCTAAGATGCATAGATGCTAGCCAAGCCGCGACAGTCATGACAGAGGTGCATTCTGGAGTTTGTGGGCCACATATAAGTGGATATGTATTGGCAAAGAAGATTCTTCGAGTAGGGTATTATTGGCTCACCATGGAGCGAGATTGTATCAGTTTCATGCGTAAATGTCATCAGTGTCAGATACACGGAGATTTTATTCATTCTCCCCCGATAGAATTACACACGATGTCAGCACCATGGCCATTTGTTGCATGGGGCATGGATGTAATTGGACCTATCGAGCCAGCAGATTCTAACAGTCATAGGTTCATTCTGGTGACCATTGATTATTTCACCAAGTGGGTTGAAGCTAAAACTTTCAAGTCGGTAACCAAGAAAGTAGTGGTGGATTTCATTCATTCCCATATCATCTGTAGATTCGGGATCTCGAAGGTAATTATCATGCACAATTGTGTTAATCTTAACAGCAGTTTGATGAAAGAAGTGTGTCAACAGTTTAAGATTACACATCGCAATTCCACCCCATATCGTCCTAAGGCAAATGGAGCGTTTCAGGCAGCCAACAAGAATATAAAGAAGATCTTAAAGAAAATAGTAGAAGGGTCCAGGCAGTGGCATAAAAAGTTACTGTTTGCATTGTTGGGTCATCGCACTACTGTTCGTACTTTAGTAGGTGCAACTCCTTATTCGTTGGTATACGGAACTGAGGCAGTGGTACCAGCGGAAGTTGAAATTCCATCTCTCCGAATTGTCGCTGAGGCTGAGATTGATGATGATGAATGGGTCAAAACCCGGTTGGAGCAATTGAGCTTGATTGATGAGAAGAGGTTTGCAGCAGTATGTCATGGCCAGTTATATCAAAAGGGGATGGCAAGAGCATACAATAAGAAGGTACGTCCCATGAAATTTGAAGTGGGGCAACAAGTATTGAAACGAATCCTTCCACACCAGGACGAAGCAAAGGGCAAGTTCGCCCCAAATTGGCAAGGGCCGTTTATTGTGACCAGAGTGTTGTCCAATGGTGCTTTATGTTTGACAGATATTGAAGGAAAATGTATAGACATGGTTATCAATTCTGACACATTCAAGAGATATTATGTATGATTTCTTTTGGTTGTAATTGTTTTTGTTTGTTTGTACTTGGCATTATATCGGAGAATGAAATGACGGAGGCAATTTGTTCTTATATCCAAACACTTTAACCCTTGCTTCCCCTTTTGAGCCTTATTTATTCTTTCATACCCCTCTTTTGGAATCAGTAATGAAAATAAAAAAAGAGAGAAAAGAAAATGGTAACAAAAACAAAAGAAAGTAACAAGAAAACAAAGTAATGGGAACTACGTTTGACCTGATTCCTCGAAGAGGATACATAGGCGCCTCACAGCTCGGTCATAGTGTAATAAAAATCAAAAGATCCCCAAGCAAGAAAAACTGGGGCAGAAGTTATGTTTTTAATTTTGAGAAAGAAATTTGATTCCAGGAGTTGTAACATTTTACCCATCAAAATTATTTTAAAACTCTTGATACCCTTTTCTTTTAAGCCATATACCAAGAAGTTCAATCCCCAGCTGATGTCCAAAAAGACCTCCCGATCAGTATTCGAGAAGTACCAAGTCAGGCGAATGGAAGTCGGGAATAACACTCTGATCCCAGCAGAAAGAGGATCACAAGATGAAGATGATTGATAGCCAAAAGAATCCTCAGCAGAGAGAGTCTTATCGGTAACACTCCAATCCTCAGCTGAAGTAAAATGAGAGAGTTTTATCGGTGAAAACCTTCACAGGAACCATAAGGCGACAGAAGTTAAGAGAAATAAAATGAGAGAGTCTTATGGGTGAAAACCTTCACAGGCACCATAAGGCGACGGAAGTTGAGAGAAATAAAATGAGAGAGTCTTATCGGTGAAAACCTCCACAAGCACCATAAGGCGACGGGAGTTGAGAGAAATGAGAGAGTCTTATTAGTGAAAACCCCTCTAAGGGCACTATGATGCGACAAGGAGTCAAAAAGGGGCAAAACAAGATAAGATTGATGGAAAGGATCCGTCGAGGCATCAAGCAGAAAAAGATGCATATTCGGCAGAAGAGTTGGGTTACGGGGCCTTTGAAATTTAGGGCCATGAGAAAGGTTGATTGATATAAATAGATTGGGTTGGTTAATCCAAAATGCACGACAAGATCAGTGGGATCGGTTATGCCGTTCAAATAAGTTCTTTTCCTTTTTCTTCTCCCCAGTTGTTCAGAAAGACTTTTCTTTTTCTATCTCTTAAAGTCATCATTTTTTTTATTTCTATGGTTAAATATTTTTCAATGGTAGTTTGTTTTTAAGAAGGATTTTCGGAGCCTACTACTAGTTTCCAATATGGTGCAAAGTGAAATTTGGATAGGACGGGCCAAAGATAAGTGCAATGCAACAAGAAAGATGTCGTTGTAAGACCAGGAAGAATATCATCCCCAGCAGAAATATCATCCCCAACAAATAACAACATCCCCAGCAAATTCTGATAGTGTGATGGAGACGAGAAAGATGTCGTTGTAAGACCAAATGATGGATTGGTCTAAGATTTCGTGAGAGTATGGAGTAAAAGTGGAAAGCAACAGTCGAGAAGTCGGTGAATAAAGAATCACCAAGAAAACAGGAGCACCCCCGACAGATCATTAGCCAAGTTTCAAGATGGTCGGATGACGACCAGCAGAATATCATCCTCAGCAAATAATATCATCCCCAGCAAGTTTGATAGTATACTGGAGTGCAGAGCAGGGGAAGGAGAAATCAAAAAACCATCCCCAGCAAGAGTGGCACGACCACTCACCACGTTTTAAACTAACAAAATTTTCTTTGATTTGAAGCAGGTAAAGGACATGTTTTTGATGAAGGAAAGACTTGCCACAAGGAAGATCATCAAACTGGGGCAGAAAATTTTCCTCTATGTTTGAAAATTTTCTTGAAATCGGGTACCCATCGGAGGACCGAGAAAAGCAATTCCAGTTTTAAGGGAAAGCAAGACAATAGGTCTCGAGGAAAGCAATCTTAGAGGAGGACAGTACAAGCTCTGAGTGAAGTAGTCTTGGAAGAAGCAAGATGACACAAGTTTTAAGGGAAGTGGCCGTTGAACCAATTTATCCCCAGTGGTTGAAAGAAGGAAAATAACAAGTCTTAATGGAGGAAGATAATTTCCCCGGCAGTGTTATCCCCAGCAGTTTTTCAGAGGGAGGAAACACAAGTTTAAAGGAAGTGGTTTCGAAAAAGGAGTATAACACCAGCTCCAAGGAAAGTGGTCTTTGAAGGAGGAAGACAATACATTTTGAAAAAATCTTATCCCCAACAGTTCGCAAAATACAACACAGGTCTTGAGGGAAGAAGTTCTGAAGAAAGATAATTCAAGTTAGAAGGAAAATGGTTCAGGAGGCAGGAAGGAACAACGGCGATAGAATGAAGTTCAAGTTTGAAGTCAGGAGCCCGCCTGGAGAATGGAGGCTATTATATTTTAAATTGTTAATGAAGTCAGGAGCCCGCCTGGATAATGGAGGTGTTATATTTGAAGTTGAAGTCAGGATCCCGCCTGGAGAATGGAGGTTGTTATATTTTAAATTGTTAATGAAGTCAGGAGCCTGCCTGGAGAATGGAGGTATATTATTTTAAGATAAAACTGAAGTCAGGAGCCCGCCTAGAGAATGGAAGTTCTATATTTTAAGATTGAAGTTGAAGTCAGGATCCCGCCTGGAGAATGGAGGTTGTTATATTTTAAGTTGTTAATGAAGTCAGGAGCCCGCCTGGAGAATGGAGGTGTTATATTTCAAGTTGAAGTCAGGAGCCCGCCTGGAGAATGGAGGCTATTATATTTTAAATTGTTAATGAAGTCAGGAGCCCGCCTGGAGAATGGAGGTATATTATTTTAAGATAAAATTGAAGTCAGGAGCCCGCCTGGAGAATGGAGGTGCTATATTTTAAGATTGAAGTTGAAGTCAGGAGCCCGCCTGGAGGATGGAGGTTGTTATATTTTAAGTTGTTAATGAAGTCAGGAGACCGCATAGAGAATGGAGGTGTTATATTTCAAGTTGAAGTCAGGAGCCCGCCTGGAGAATAGAGGTTGTTATATTTTAAGTTGTTAATGAAGTCAGGAGCCCGCTTGGAGAATGGAGGTATATTATTTTAAGATAAAATTAAAGTCTGGAGCTCGCCTGGAGAATGGAGGTGCTATATTTTAAGATTGAAGTTGAAGTCAGGATCCCGCCTGGAGAATGGAGGTGTTATATTTTAAGTTGTTAAAGAAGTCAAGAGCCCGCCTAGAGAATGGAGGCTGTTATATTTTAAGTTCAAGTCTGAAGTCAGGAGCCCGCCTGTAGAATAGAGGAATGCATTTCAAGTTTGAAGTCAGGAGCCCGCCTGTAGAACAGAGGAATACATTTCAAGTCTGAAGTCAGGAGCTCACCTGTAGAACAGAGGAATACATTTCAAGTTTGAAGTCAGGAGCCCTCCTGTAGAACAGAGGAATACATTTCAAGTTTGAAGTCAGGAGCCCGCCTGTAGAATAGAGGAATACATTCAAGTTCAAGACAGAAGTCAGTAAAGCAGAGGGTTACAACAAAATATCCCCAGCATAGATTCCACTACAAAAAATCAGAAGGAAGGCCACAAGTCGAGTCAGAAAGTATAGAAACATCATAGGAAACAAGGCCACCAGAAACACCGGAAGAGCAAGTTTGACAGCTAGATAAGATTTTGTAACTCATAGAATAGTTTAGTCTAGCTTCTTATTTTTCGTCTTAGAATGGTGTAATAAGGAGGTCGGTAAGCAGTAGCCGCAGTAGCAAAACAGTAACAGCAAAATCACAGTTCCACGGTAGTCCCAGCTACCAAAACTTCCCGAACTATATTAACCTGATTCCTTTTTAGCCAAGGATATGTAGAAAACCTTTTGAAGCAAAGGTTCGGTCAAAACTTTCAAAATGCTTCACACGGGGTATTCAAACAGGCAAAAATCGCTCGTATCCGCTCACTTTATCTTTGCACGAAAACTCTTCGTGTTTCCGGGCAAAGAGGGGCAGCTGTGAGCACGTGATTTTTGCCCTATATGAGAACCACTCCCAAAAATTTAAAATAAAATAGTTTGGTGTTGTTTGCAATTTTTGTGGATTTTGTGTTATTTTTCTCTTATTTTTACATTTGTGTGAGCATGTTTATTTGTTTAAAGTAGTGAAAATACAAAAAATATGTTGCATTTGTATTTTAGGATTTAATTTTATAATTAGGAGTAATTAAGTCTGTTTTACAAAAATAAAAAATCACAAAAAATATGTACTTTGCATTTTTAGCATTTAATGTCCAAATTAGGTGATTTTTATTTTTTAATTGGTGTTTAATTGTGTGTGATAATTATTATCAGAAGTTGATTAGCATTTTAAGTTAATTTTGATCTTATGGATTTAATTTAGGTTTTTAAATTAGGAATTAAAAAGGGAAGAAAAAGAAACAAAACAAAATATAGAAGAAAATCGGACTGGGCCAAAATGACACAGCCCAATTCATACACCCCTTATCCAGCCCAAATTACCCTCATACCCGGTCCAAATCGTCTAGTCTCAAAGAAAGGCGAAACGACGTAGTTTGATGACCAAACTATGTCTTTTTGATAGCAATCAATCCCAACCATCCATTTGATCCTAATACGACGGCCCAAAACCCTTTAGCCTCACCCGTTACTTAACCCGACCCGTATCCCACACCCGGTCTGCCCTGTTACCACCCCAAACGACGTCGCTTCTATTTAACGAAGTGATCCAAACCGTTGATCTCATCAGATCCAACGGTTTGGATTCATTCATGCAGCCAGTATATAAGGACAAACCATACCCCGCCCCCCATCCAAACCAAACCCCCCTCCCCCCATCGTCTCTGATCTTCAGAGATCAGACCCCTCCCTAAAACCCTAACAGCCGCCACCCCTCCCCTTCGCCTGAAACCCCGCAGCAACGATGCCGACGACCACCAAACTTACACCCCTAAACCACCCAACCCCCCTCAATCCAAATCCACCTTCAACTTCCTTCAAATCTCAACCGAGGTCTTCGAATCTTCAATCGAAGATCAATCCAAAAACCTAGGTCCTCCAAATGGCTACCAAACTTACACCAGTTGACCCCCTGACCTCCCTCGTCCCTAAACCACCCTTTGTTTCACTCGAATCAGGCTAGAACTGGACGAATCTTAAACCAATTGAGCGAACCCTAACAGAACCAAGCCTAAAACCAAGCCCAAAAAGAGATTTGAGGTTTTAATCGACTTTAGTCGAGTGTTCTCAGTCGAGAACACTCGATTAAGGTCCGTTTTGGCCTCAAAAGTTCAAGTCGAAGTTCAACTCGATTAAGGTACCTCGATTGAGATTCTGAGGTATTTCTTCTTTCTTTCCTTTTAGTTTTGTTTGTTTTTGTTGTTGTTGTTATTTATCGGATTGAGTTTATTATAATTCATCATTTTGGTTAATCATTCCTTCCTCCTCTTTCGGACCTTTTTCTTGTTCCATTTTTCGTATATGTTATAAATTGTCGAGTCGTTTTGTCGAATAGTCCGTATATTTAAGGGTATGATTTTAGATTTTAGTTTGTGTTTCCTTGTTGTGATTCAGTGTTTTGGATGATTCATTTTCCTTTTAGTTATAGTCAAAGTTGCCCCTAAACATTAGGAGTCAGTTTGTCTTGAAGTTCAGCTTATAGTCGAATTGTTTCTAATTTGTGTTAAAAAATTTGGATTTTCATCTTTTTCCAGTATGTGCTTACTGTTTGATTGTTCTCACTCATAACTATCTGCAATCAATAGTAGGGTTCATCAGTTCTTAATTGAATAGTGAGAACCTCAAGTGTGATATACTCTGGACATTTAAGGAACCAAATTAGGGCTGACAACTAGTTGAATTAGTTACAGCTGATGGGTAGTAATCACAGGATTTTTAGGGTTTGTTTTGGGATTTAAAAGTATTAAAATGGTTGAACTAAGTGGGCTGTCAGTAAGAGCACTAGTGGACCATTAACCTAATGTATTGTTTAGTAATAGTGGGCAACAAAGCACAATGGTATGGGCAAGTTTAAGTGAAATTGGTGAAAGAATGTTGTCCATACTTAATTGATTTAATAATGAATTAGACACCTAGTTAGTGGTGTTCAGGGAATATTATGGGCAGAAAACCCTTTCTTAATGGCCTAAGAGCTAAAGAGAGGGGCTAGAGTTGGGTATAAGTATGAGGAGTTTGGATAGAGTTAGGAGGGGAACATTCGGAGAGCCTAGGGGAATAAGAGAAGACATTTTGACACTTTGAGACTTGAAGAAAACAACATTTTGAGAGCTTTGAGGGCATTCAGTTCTAATTTAAAACATACAGAGAGTTTTAAGAGATAAATCGAGAGCTTCCAGATTTCTAATTATTGAGTTATTTTCCAGATTAGTATTTTGTTTACTGGAGTCAGCAGCATTTTCTGTTTGGTTTTCCAGTAGATTTTTGGGTTCCGGGGAGACCTGGGATCAGTTTGGTTGTGGTGTTGCTGTGGCGTGCCCCTGGGTTTGTTGTGAGGCTTTTTGGTTCAAATTACTTCTGTGTGCTGGTTATTGCTGTTGAGATTTGCTGGTAGCTCCTGTTAGCTGTCGAACAGCTGCTGACCCTTTTCCTTCTTCTATCTCGTTGTAATTCCAGGTATCTATCTCGACTTTAAATGATACATGCAATTTCAAGCTGAATATAGCTAAGTTGGAAGAGGAATCAAAGTGCAAGCATTTGTTTGTTTCTGTCGTAATTAGAATGTAGTTTATTTCTTGTTCATTTTGAATGTCAAGTCCCGTTAGATATGTAATGGTAATATGGAGATTTGAATAACTAGGACTTGTTCTAATTTGTGCAATTTGGACTGGTTGAACCGGTAAGGGACTGTTATGAAATGAAGATTTGTTAAGCATGAGGTGTGTATGAATTTTAGTAGTCAAATACTAGTTGTGTTTAAATTGAATCAGTTCCTACTATTTGAGTTAATTTTCAGTATTGCCCAAATCTGTATAAAAAATACTCTCCGTCTGTGATTAGGTAGAATGTAAGTTGTTAAAACAATGTGATACTCTTTCTTATTGTAAAAGTTTCATGTAACGTGATTTAGTGTAGAATTTTGAGTTCAAATGGCCATGGATGAAATCGAAATCAGAAGGTTTAAGGTAGATAGGTGGTTAGAAAAATCAGAAATTATTGTTAAGTATATACAGTTAGTAAGGTTAACTATAGGCAATTCATTCTAGCTTAGTATCACTAGTTCTTGAATTTCAATTCTCATTGGAGCCATGCTAATGTTCAAGTCAAGCTCGTGAATCAGTACTCTAATAAAAAAGGAGTAGCTAGTAGGGGATTTGAAACTTGAATTAGTTTGCAACCCGTTTGGAATTATGATCGTAAGTAGCTTATAGGGGACAAGGAAATTGAAACTGGTTATTTTCTAATTCTTATTAACTATTACACGTATTGGCCCATTATGTGATATAAGGTGTGTAGTTTCAGCTTGTTGCTTAAAAGTCATTGAATTCGCTTTATCGGCTTTGTTTGTGCCAATTCATTTTCTTCGGGCTTGTCTTTGAGCCTGAAGGCATGTTTAGTTTAAAATTATTGTTTTAGGCCAACGACAAATTGATTAGGGCTTTTATTTAATTATCAGAGACAAACTAAGTAGAAAACTATAGATTGCTTTAGGTTTGCCCTTTAAAAATAGTAAAAATGAGATGAGCCTCGCTAAGCAAAAAATACATAAATTGTGGGGCCCTCGTTAAATGTATATATTAAAACTCTTAGACTTCGGGATGGGCCGTTTAGCAAATTTCACGGCCTTCCCCAAAATAATAACGCGTTAGACTCTTTAGGAGCGTATTTTAATAATTTTTACCTTCTTAAACTTGGGTGCACATTTATGTGATCCAAATCCAAATCTCAACAGAGTCGAAATGTGTTAATAACTACGGGTACATTGATGTGACGTGGTTCGAGATGCATTTTAATGACGTTGCAATTCTCATTAAAAATAATAATAATAAAAGCAGTTCAAAGTTAAAATTTGCACATAGGTTCAAAAATATGTTAAAAATCAAATAATTTAAGCCAAATATAACAGTTAAGCGACCGTGCTAGAACCACGGAACTCAGGAATGCCTAACACCTTTTCCTGGGTTAACAGAATTCCTTATCCGAATTTCTGGTTCACAGACAGTAATATAGAGTCAATTTTTTCCTCGATTCGGGATTCAAACCGGTGACTTGGGACACCATAAATCTCTCAACTGGCGACTCTAACTATTAATAATAAATCCCGTTTCGATTGTCCTTTAATTGAAAAAACTCCCTTTATTACACCCTCCACGGGGTGTAGTAGCGGAAAAAGGAGGTGTGACACACATATTCCAAATGACACATCGGAACTACTGCAACTCTCGAAATCCCATTCCGACCCCTATATCAAAATCTCACATACCAACCGAAAATCCAATTTTGCCAATTCAAGCCTAAATCTACTCCGGACCTCCAAAACCCATTCCGATCACGCTCCTAAGTCAAATCACCTCCCGAAGCTAAACAAACCATCAGAACTCACATCCAAGCCCTCTAACACATAAGTCAACATCCAGTTGACTTTTCCAACTTAACCTTGACTAAGTGTCTCAAACCTTACCAAATCCTTTCCGAACCCTAACCAATCAATATAGAACCATTATACAAAGCAATAAAAAGCAGAAATAGGGGAAACAAAGGGGTAACTCATGGGATGATTGGTCGGGTCATCACATCCTCCCGAACTTAAACAAACGTTCATCCTCGAACGAGTCAAGAAACATACCTGAAGCCTCAAACAGGTAAGGATATCTGCTTCGCATCTCCCGTTCAGTCTCCTAGGTGGCCTCCTCCACTGGCCGACCTCTCCACTGCACTTTCACTGAAGCTATATCCTTTGACCTCAACTTTTGAACCTGACGACCCAAAATAGCTACTGGCTCCACATCATAAGTCAAATCATCATCCAACTGAACCGTGCTGAAATCCAAAACATGAGATTGATCCCCAATATACTTCTGCAGCATAGAAACATGAAATACCGGATGCACACTCAACAAGCTGGGTGGAAAAGCAAGCTCATAAGCTACCTCCCCAATCCTCCGAAGCACCTCAAAAAGCCCAATGAACCGAGGACTCAATTTCCCTTTCTTCCAAAATCTCATACCACCCTTCATGGGAAAAACCTTCAACAGAACCTTCTTGCCAACCATGTAGGACACATCCCGAACCTTCCTATCATCATAGCTCTTCTGTCTCGACTACGCTGTATGAAACCTCTCCTGAATCACTTTTACTTTTTCTAAAGCATCTTGCACCAGATCTATCCCCAATAGCCTAGCCTCACCGAGCTTGAACCAACCAACTGGAGATCTACACCGCCTCCAATACAAAGCTTCATACGGAGCCATCTTAATACTCGACTGGTAGTTGTTGTTATAAGCAAACTCTGCAAGCAGTAGGAACTGATCCCATGACCCTCCGAAAGCAATGACACAAGCATACAACATATGCTCCAATATCTGAATAGTGCACTCGGACTGCTCGTCCGTTTGAGGGTGAAAAGTTGTGCTCAACTCCACCTGAGTACCCAACTCTCGTTGCACAGACCTCCAATACTGCGAAGTAAACTAAGTGCCCTTATTTGAAATAATAGAAACTGGGACACCATGCAACCGAACAATCTCCCGGATATAGATCTCTGCCAACCGCTCTGAAGAATAGGTAGTACACACAGAAATGAAGTGCGCAGAGTTGGTCAGCCAATCCACAATCACCCAAATAGCATCGAATTTCCTCAAAGTCCGTGGAAGTCCAACTACAAAGTCCATAGTGATCCTCTCCCACTTCCACTCGGGAATATCCATCTGCTAAAGCAAGCCACCCGGTCTCTGGTGCTCATATTTCACCTGCTAACAATTGAGACACCGAGCTACAAATCCCACAATATCTTTCTTCATTCTTCTCCACCAATAATGCTGCCTCAAATCCTGATACATCTTTGCAGCACCCGTATGAATAGAATACCGTGATCTATGGGCCTTCGCTATAATCAACTCCCGAAGCCCATCCATATTGGGTACACAAATCCGGCCATGCATCCTCAATACCCCATCATCACCAATAATCACATCTCTGACATCATCATGCTAAACTCTGTCCTTAAGGACAACCAAATATGGATCATCATATTGGCGCTCCCTGATGTGATCATATAAAGAAGACCGAGAAACCACGCAAGCCAATACCTGACTGGGCTCCGAAACGTCTAACCTCACGAATAGATTGGCCAATGCCTAAACATCAACTGTAAGAGGTCTCTCCCTAACTGGAATATATGCCAAACTCCCCATACTCACCGACTTTTGGAAAGCATCGGCCATCACATTGGCCTTCCTCGGATGGTACAATATAGTGATATCATAATCCTTAAGCAACTCCAACCACCTCCGCAGCCTCAAATTGAGATCCTTCTGCTTGAACAAGTGCTGGAGGCTACGATGATCAATAAACACCTCACAAGACACACTATACAAGTAATGCCTCCAAATCTTCAACGTGTGAACTATGGCAGCCAACTCCAAATCATGAACGGGGTAATTCTTCTCATAGGGCTTCAACTGATGAGAAGCATAAGCAATAACTCTACCCTCCTGCATCAAAACACAACCAATAACCACTCTCTAAGCATCACAATACACGGTATATGAATGTCGATAGCCAATTTTTCCCAAAATATTTTTAAATTGCATATATATATGTTCAAAATCAGGCATTAACAGAAATTAGTTTTTTTTATAATTTTTCTATATTTTTATTAATTTATCTAGCATTTTATTCCTAATAAATAATTACAAAATGGCATTGCAAATGATTTCAAAAGCATATCTTGGTTTACTTTATGATTTATGGTTCTATTTAAACCAAATTATTTCATAATTAGCCAAATTGACACCTTTTGGCTAGGGGTGGGCATCGATCGGTTCAGTTCGGTTATGAATATTATCGGTTTAGCATATCGGTTATCAGTTTATAAATTTGATAAACCGATAACCAAACCGTTAAGATATCGGTTATCGGTTAATCGTTTATCGATCATTATCGGTTCGATTATCGGTTTACCCGATAAGATAACTCAATCTAGAGTTAAGAAAAGAAAAAAAGACAATTCACTGGAGTTAAGCAAAAAAGAGAAGAATTCATTGATAGTATACTACCCATTTCTGTGTTCTGTCCAGTGGCCACAGCTGGAATAGTACCAAATCTTCAACAATAGTTGTCAAAATACATTAATAATAATGCAAAGTAGTAGCAATTTCATCTTAAAACTAACAAGTCCAAACATATAGTACTAATGGTCTAAGATAAACTGGATGTTGACATAACCTGAAAAACGAAACCATAGAGAAAAATATTGATATGTGTGTATGGGCAATACTAACACAGAAATGAAAAATACCTAGAAGGCAAGAAAATATTATCCTATTATCAAAGGTCGGTACAGGGCCCCAAACATGGCATATAGCCCATAATACAGTATAAATGACAAAATTACGGAATAATATAAGATTCCAAATCAAATACGCGGCTTAATAGTCGCTACGAGACGGACCAAGTCACAATCCCTGCCGGTGCATGCCCACACGCTCGTCACCTAGCATATGCGTCACCGCCTTTATAAAAACAAGTCAAGTATCGGGTTTTGTACCCTATATTCCAAATTTACAATGGTTACTTACCTCAAACCGGTAAAAATACTACTATGTGACGCCTTTGCCCCTCGAATCGCCCTCCACTCGCGTCGTATCTATCCAAAATCAGAATCACCGCATCAATGTATGTTAAGGGAACGAAGCCCAAGCGAAAATAATCAATTAATACCAAAAATCTCGAAATTGCCAAAACTAGATCCCCGGGCCCACATATCAAAACTCGATAAAAATCACATCAACGGAATCCTTATCCTCCCACGAGTCCATACCTACCAAGAACATTGAAATTGGAATCCAAATGACCCTTCAAATTCTCATTTTTAAGTCTCTTAATCTCAAGCCCTAATTCCTCAATTTTAGGCCTAAATTCCAAGATTGATTAAGTAGATTTCACAATAGAATCAAGTTTTGAAGTCCAAGAATCTTACCTCCAAGTGATTCCCCTTGAATCCCTCTTCAATATCCTTCAAAAAACTTCAAAAGCGACCAACAATGGAAGAAATAAACCCCACATTCGCGGACAAGACGACCTTTTAAACCTTCTGCCCAGGCCTGAAATCCTTTTTCGCGAATGCGTTCAAACCCTCGCGTTCATGAAGCACAAAATAACTTTGACCAATTTTCCTCTTTCGTGAACACGATGCTTTACTCAGATAGGCCTTTGCAATCGCGTTCCACCTGTGAGCACGTAATTTTTTCCCTAAGCAAATAATTCCCAAAAATTCAAACATAATAATTTCTTTATTATTTTACAATTTCTTGTGAATTTTGTGGCATTTTCTAGTAATTGTTGCATTTTTACTTGTGCATTTTAAATCATATAAAAAATATAAAAATACATTTGGCATTTACATTTAAGATTTAACTTCATATTTTAGGATTAATTAGGGATTAATTTATTTGTAGAATAAAATATAAAAAGAAAATAACAAAAATAGTCCATTTTTGCATTTTTAATTGTTAAATTGTTGAATTTGTCACAAAATAGATTTTAAATAATTTTAGGAATTAATTAGTTTTATTTTAGAAATAAATTATGTCTCTATTTTGAATTTTGCATTTTAGTAAAATCAGAAAAATATAAAATGAAAGAAAAACAAAATTAAAATAAAAAACAATTAAAAAAGGATGATCTTAATAAGAGACCAAAAAATTGGGCTCATTTCAATATTGAACAAACCCACCCCAGACCAAGCCCAGATAACCCTAAACCCCGCCTGCCTTTATTAAGCAAAACGACATCATTTTGAACGTCAATTAATCTCGACTGTTCAGTCCCTATGATCAAACGGCCCAAATGGCTTCATAATATTACATAATAATGTCTGAAATTTTCAATTGATTCAGACCAGCCCCCTCTTCCTCGTACCAACCCCCCTGTAATGTCGATGACCGCCCACCTTACCTCCGTTGTGCCCCCACCACATCTCCGCCGTCCGCCGCCGGCCGAAAATCGCTACCGCCGCTGGCGATGCCCCAAATTCACCCAAAACTACACCCCAAAATCCCCTTTCCTTCATCTTTCCAACCCTCAAATCCATTTCCCTCAAATCCTCACCGTTTGTCTTGAATTTCGGATCAAAAATCCGGGCAAGACACCACCACCTCCAAATTCGCCCAAAGTTTCACCATAGATTCCTCTCCCTCTCCTCTTTCCATATCTACGCTTGAAATCCTTCGAATCCTAGCCGAAATCCTCAAATATATCAAACCCTAGGCGGCGCCACCACCGTGCATGGCGGCGCCATCATCAAATCATCCCAAATTCACACCCCCACAGTCCCCATGACCCCCTCACCTTGAATCCCAAGCCAAAAACTCTCGAATCTCACCAGGCTATCTCAGATTTCGAATCTAGAGTTTTCAAAATTTTAACCCATTTGGAGTTTCAATAATTCGGATGATTTTTAATTAATGTTATAAGTTTATTTTTGACAAAATAAACCTATAATATTAATTAAAATTCAATTCCTAAAATCAATCAAGTTTGAAGAATGAATTCAGTGAGTCTTCTTTCATTTTTATTTTTGTTTTAGTCTGATTTGTGTTTTATCTGTTAATTAAGTGTAGTTAATTTCTGAATAATTCTAATTAGTAGTCTAAATACAATTCTGTCCGTTAATTGTTAGTTAAATATTTAGGTTAATTTTCATTTCTTCTAGTTTTGAGTTGATTTAGTTTAAATTTCAACTGTTAGTTTATTTGTTAAATGTTAGTTTAATTTCATATAGTTCTGACTATTAGTCTAAGCTTTTGATCTTTGTCTCTTGATTTTAAATCTGATTGAGTTTGTGTGAGTGAATAATTGTGATTTGTTAGTTCAATTAGTTAATTTTTGAGTTTTAATTAATCAGTCCTAGTTAGTTTGGAATTGGTTTAGGGGATTGGTTATAGCTGTTAAAAATTTAGGTAAAATCGGTAATTTTGAGAAGTTTTCAGGGGTAGTTTAGGCATGGAAAAGGGTAGTTTTATTAGAAATGGTAAATTCAAAACAAAGGCAAGTTTAGTATAGGCATTGCATAGGTAAAAGAACACTCTAGAACCTTCTAGATAGGGGTACAAGTAGCATTTCAGTGATTTTAGTGGTAGTAACTTGAGTGACAAGTCATGAAATGGGGGGTAGATAGATAAAAACTGAAAGAATTAAAAAGGGACTAGGGGTGTAAATGTAAATCTGAAGTTTCTCCCCTGTCTTGCCTATAAAAGGCAGTCATCTCTGCCTTGTGAAAGAAGTTAGAGACCCCTGGAAAAAGTCAGAAGTTTTCAGCCTCCAAAATTCCCCTCAAAAGATCTCTCTAATTTTCAGATTTAGTTTTGAAATTCAAACCTTCAAAAATCCAAAAAAACAATAGAAAATCCAGTAGAAAAAGCCAAAAACAGTACTGTTTCATTGAATTTCCCAGTTCATTTCTAGTTTTAGTAGCTGATTTATTTCTCTTAGCTCCTTTTCTGGAGATTTGAGGCTTCACAATAGCTTCTGCTTGATTTCGAGTAGTTTCGGGGGTTCGATCATCCTGTTTTGGCCAGTTTATTGTGTTTTTTGATTGCTGAAGTATTCCTGGTTGATTGCTAAAGTTATTTTGACTCGAAACTTGCTCTGGTTGATGTCGTGGTGATTGATTCATTGTTGGGTTGCTAAAATTGCTACTGAACTATTGTTACCACGCCTGTTGTCACTGACCTCTCTTCCCTTTCACTTGTTATTTCATATTCCAGGTACACATTCAAGTTTGTTTCAATGTAGATCTCCTGATGAAAGTGAAATAAAACTGAAGCTTATGCTACAGATCTACTGCTTGTTACGTTTTGAATGTTTTCCAATGTGATTTAGTTAGTCGTCCAGTATGATTAAAAGTGGACTGTAATTAGAGCTTTAAAGTGGCTTGCACTGTGTCGATTTCCAATTTGTAGTCTGTTAGCATTGAACAAAGCAAGTAGTTCATTGAGCTTCGATTAGCACTGTTATTATATATAATACTAGACTGGCTGAATTGTGTTAATGAGATTGCTAGACTGTTAATTTGTAGTTGATTAGCTTTAGATTTAGTATAGTTAATACTTGTTTAGCTTAGAATTTTTTTTTTTTGTTTAAAAGTCAAAATCATAAACAGCTTAATGTTGCATTTAAGTTGAAATTAGTGTGCTGGACATTGAGTTCAGTTCTAAGCAAATGTTTCAATACAAATGTTGGTCATTCTAGGTCAGTAGTCGAAGTTAATGGTTCGCGCTAGTCTTATTTGTTTTCTCATCAGCATGTTCACAAATTTATCTGAAATCTTAACAAGTAGAAGGTATAACTTTTGTCTTCTAATTGCAAGCATAAGTAAGTCTGGTAGCACGTTTGTTCATTTTTAAAAATCAGTATAGTGTAATTACCCTCTTGAACGATTGAGTGTCAAATTGGTACAGTATGAATGTGGATCAATTGGTGAAATAGCTGTGGCATGGTGATTGTGTGAATTCCAGTTTTGTTCTGTCATTAGTGTTTAGTATGTTTCAAACCAAACCCTGTTGCTGGGCTCATGTTGGCCCAATAGCATTTTTAGACCCCAACAAGCTAGAAAATTGACATCCACTTGGGGTTGAGGCTCACTTCACTTGCATTTCGTGTATTAGACTGTTATGGGGGCCCAGTTTGCCTAATATTCGAATGACAGAGCTGAAGCTTTGGTTGAGAATGGCGTGCTGTACCTATTCAATTCTTGGCCTAATTGTTCGAAATTGTATTATGGAATTTGGACCTTTCGCACTTATTAATTAATTAGGACATTTCCTCTATCATTAGAGACAAAATAGTAAGTAGAAAATCACCGTCCCTTTAGGATTGGACTTTAAATAAAATGATGAGACGAGCCTCGCCAAACAAACATACAAATTGCGGGGTCCTCATTCAATGCTATATAAAAATACTTAGGACTCGGGAGGACCATTTAGCGAATTTCACGGTCTTCTCCAAAGATAATAAATGTGTAGTTGCTTTAGGCGCGTTCTTTAATAATCTTACATTCCTAAACTCGGGTGCATATTTATGTGATCCAAATCCAAATCCCAACGAAGTTGAAATGTGTTGACAACCACAGGTGCACTGGTGCGACGTGGTTCGAGACGCATTTTTACGATGTTGCAATTCTTATTAAAATAAAGAATAAAAGCAGTTTACTATTAAAAGGCACATAAGTAAGAACATGTTTTAAAATCAGATAAATAAGCCAAATATGATAGTTGAGCGACCGTGCTAGAACCACGGAACCCGGGAATGCCTAACACCTTCTACCGGGTTAACAGAATTCCTTACTCGGATTTCTAGTTCGCGGACTGTTAACAGAGTCAATATTTTCCTCGATTCGGGATTCAACCGGTGACTTGGGACACCATAAATTTTCCAAGTGGTGACTCTGAATCTTAATAAATAAAGAATCTCATTTCGATTTTCCTTTAAGTGGAAAAACTCTTTTGCGCCCTTACGGATGTAGCGTAAAAAGGAGGTGTGACACCACCTATCACGAACGCAATGAATTAAATTCCCTTGAAGCTCAACCGCCCATTTCTTGTATGTGAACACGAAAACACCCCCGCGAACGAGATGTACAGATGCCCAAACCTTAGCGAACACGGAGCCTTCCTCGCGAACGCGAATGCTAAATTTCCAGCTTCCTCAACTGACCCTTCGCGAACCCGAGGGTCCACTCGCGAACGCGGAGAGTAAAATATCTGCAACAGCTGAAACAAAAATTTGCAATTTTCTTCATCTTAAAATAATCCGTTCAACCCTCCGAAACTCAACCGAGGCCTCCGGGACCTCAACCAAATGCACCAACATATCCCAAAACCTTATTCAAACTTGTACCAATCTTCAAAACACCTCAAACAACATCAAATCAACCAAAACACATAGGATTCAAGCCTAAGATTCCAAAATCTTCCGAAATCTGCTTTTGATAAAAAACCCAACCAAATCACGTCCGAATGACCTGAAATTTTGCACACACATCCCAAATGACACATCGGAACTACTGCAACTCTTAGAATCTCATTCCGGCACCTATATAAAAATCTCACCTACCAATCGAAAATTGCCGAAAATTCAATTTCGCCAATTCAAGCCTAAATCTACTCCGCACCTCCAAAATCTATTCCAATCACGCTCCTGTTAATACCTAATTTTTTCTTATATATTTTAAATATGAAAAAAATACCTTCAAAGTAGCGTGTGTGTATATATATATAAGCATGTCCAAGGTTTTTCCATAATTTTAAGGTATGAAATTGATTTATTTTCTCCCTTTTATTCATAAAATATCCAATAATTATTTCCAAAATTATTGTTTTGATAATTCATCTATTGAATTCCTATATTTATGCCAAAATATGGCTAAGTTAATGTTTACATATTTTTATAATTACATTTAGTATTTTTAAAGCTAAATTGCACATAATTCAATATTAGCCCTTTTAAGATTTAATTATGTTTTATATGCATAAAATTGGATCATGTATTTTTTAAATTTATAATTATTTATTATAAATTATTTTAGCATTTTAAATTAATTTTTAGAAATTATCTACTATTTTTTTATAAACTAAATAGGGAAAAACTGGCTATTTAAATTATAGCCAAATCGGACCCTAATTTCCAGCCCAATTTTACAATTAAAAAACCCGACCCACATCCTATTAACCCATACCCAAACCGGAACCCACCTACCTCATTTAATCTCGACCGTTGATCTCCCAGATCAACGGTCCACATTAGCCCTTTCCTTTTTTAATCAAACGACCCCCCAAACCCTACCCCCATTCTCTCATTTGCACCGCCTCTAAATCCCTCCTCTCCCAAATTCTCTCTCAACTCACCCTAACCCTAACCACCATTACCGGTGAGAACCTCCTTTCTATGGTGTTCTCGTGCCTCCTCCAACCACCTTTGGTCTCTTATACTCTATGGCTCTTCGACTTCATGAGTCCTTGAGAAGATCTCAAGAAAAGCCAACCTTTTCCGGTTTGAAACTCATTCACTGGCCTATCTCTGGCCATCTTCGTTTGTAAGAAAGGATTTCCTCTTGTTTTTTCATTTGATACCATGAGTTTTTAACTGATTCTCTTCATCTCTACTATTTTCTAAAACCCCTAGTTCGCTACTGTTTAGCCCTCTGTGTCTATGTGTTTTGATTGATTTTGTTGAGTTCTTCCTTAAACCTAACTAGCATATGCTAAACCCCCCCCCCCCCCAAATTATTGATACTTTGTTTGGATTCTGCACTTGTCCATGTTATTTGATACATTCCAGTGTTCTATGCTTTGATTTACATGATTAACCCTTCGTTTAATTAGAATATCTTGTGATTTTACCCTAGTATGCCTCTATTAGGATTTCAGATTCGATTCTTTCTGTTTATACTTGGCTTAGTTGCTTATTCATGGAAAACCTAAATTAGTATTATTTTGAATCCTTATTCACTGATTTGCTATGGCAATACCTATATACTGATTTCCGATTATTTTTCTATTTCTACGACCTTTGATTATTTCTTGCCTTATTTACGATTAACTGTGATACTTGCTGATTCTTATTAATTGTTCCCTTAATTGAATTTTTTTTATTTACCCTGAATTACCCACCCCGTACTTAAGTATTTGATTTTCTTTCCTTAATTATATTCCCTGCTCTTTATCACTAACTGGTCACCCCTTTACTAGAAGAGAACCTTGTTGATTTTGTGCATGATTGATTATGTATATTTTCCTTATTACTGAATGATTGACTCTTTACTTTATTTTACTCTGCTCTCAACTACTATATATATTCTCCTCTATTCTCACTTCCAGACACGAACAATCAGTTCAAAAAATACACACACATAAAAATTCTCTCTTCTCTCTCTGCTACTTGTGCTAACTGCTTGTCTAGCCGGCTGAAAGCCAAAGCTAGACTGTAGAATTCTACTTGCTTTACTTTCTGCATTTTTCTTCCTTAAATGGTATGTTCCTAGTTCAATTCTGAAACTCAACTCTATGTTCTCTATGTTTGTTAATCCATGTCTCCTTCTGCACTAATTTAATAGTTTATGTAATTGCTCTTCTTGTTTACTGCTTTATTCGACATCCTTAAGTTTTGCCCTCTCTTGTTCAAGTGTGTAATCAGCATGTCTGGGTATCACTTGTCTTGTTTGATACTCGGCCAGCATGTCTACCTGAGTTCTTGTTTATCTCCCTCAACTAGTATACCATGTTAGTATCATAGACTCTTAATGTACTTGATTAACACTAAGTGGAATGACTAATTATTTCTAATAGACTCATGCCCTCAGCATGACTAGTCCCATACCTTGTCTCTATGTCTTATTTCCTATTACTATTCTAATTTCGAGCATGATTCCCTTGTTAACACCTTGAAGTAGTAGTTTGTGTTCTGGAGTCCAATCAGTTCCTACTTGTTCTTTGTACTTACTAGTCTATATGTTTCTCTTCTCATCCATGTTTATGTGTTTCTGATTTGAGCTCTCTATGTCCCCCAACCCCCCGATCCTTGTTTGTAAAGTTGTTTGTCTTCATTTAGAATCAAGTAATAAATGGCTCTGAATCTGAGCACTCTAAGTTGTCTTTTTGTGATTGTGTGTTTTCTGAGAGTTGCTTCCAAAACTGCTTTCACTATTAGCATTTTTTTAAAAATTGTGTCTATTCCTGAAACTTTTCTTTTTACTCCTGAAATTTCTACTTCCACATTGTTTTACTAAGTTCTTTTCAACCTTATGATAAGCACTCTCACTCTATTCTTAAACCGCTAAGTTCTGCCCCTTTTGTGTGAGCCTTGCCTTGGGACCCTTAAGCTCCTTCTAAACTTGGATACATAAAAGTTGGCCTTTGCACACTGCACTTACTCTGTCTTGGCTATGAAATCCGGGTGTGAGCACTGCCCGTGATCCCTTGAGATCCTTAGTGAACTCTAACACACCCGTATATGAGAAGGGCTATGAAATAATCTTGGCACTTGAGGTGATTTATTACATAACTTAGGGAGGAAGTCCTAATCAGGCTCCCTATAATGTAACCTCTTATTTTTCTTCTTTAGCATTTGTACGTGTGTGTTTATTTGTTTGAATTGATTAAAAATACAAAAAATACGTGTTGCGTGCATTTAGGAATTAATTAGCCATAAAGTGGCTAGGAAAGAAAATTACAAAATTTTTTGTGCATTACCGTCCGTTGTCATTAATTATTTTAAAATGTGTAATTAGCATTAATTATTTATGTGTTAATTAATAGGTGTGTGATTTTATCTCTTTTAATTTGATAAAGTGTGTTTAAATTAGTGTTGGCTAGGCAAGAAAAGTGGGAAAATGGCTAAAAATGCAAAAGACCCAGGCCCAAAAACCACGGCTGGCCCAGGCCACAAGAGGCTGGTCTCAGAGATGTCGAAACGACGTCGTTTCCAGGCCCTCAATCAGGGCCTTTGATCGAACAAATCTGACGGTCCAGTTCAAATCACTCATTAAATCAAACGACGCCGTTTAAGGGCACTCGATCTGAGCCGTCAATCTCCTTTAATCCAACGGTCCCAGGCTCCCCTCGCGATCCGTTTCATGTCGACCCGTCCATCTCTGAGACCGACCCACGTCTCACTTAAACAAAACGACGTCGTTCGTCCTAAGGCAAGATATCCTGGCCATCAATTTTACTTGATCCAACGGCCAGGATCCCATCTCCCATTTCCTATATAAAGCTACCATCACACCCTACGCCCCACGAACCAAGTCCCCCCTCTCTCTGTCTCTCATCTCTTCGTCTCTCTCAGAGACGAACCAACAAACCTTAGCCGCCACCCTTCCCCCTTGCCGTAAGCTCGGCGGCAACGATGCCAACGACCACCCCTTTTACACCCTAAGACCTCTCAACCATCCTGAATCCAAATCCATGAACCACTACCCTCGAATCAAACTGCATCTTCTCGAAAATCAAAATTAAAGATTCGAGCAAAAAACTAAACCACCCCAACCAAGCCCAAATTCATACCAGGTCTTCCCTTGACCTTCCTCATAACCAAACCAAGCTTGGTTTGGTTCGAATCTTACCAGAAAATCACGAACCCCAAATCACTGCATGAACCCTAAAAATCTAAGCAGGGACTCCAGTAAGTTTCAGTAGACATTTGAGGTCCAATAGACCTTAGCTTAGGTGTTTTCAGTCGAGAACACCCTAGTTAAGGTCCGTTGGGCTCCAAAATTTTTGAGTTCCGGTCGAGCTCGAGTGTTCTGGATTTTTTTTGGAGGTAATTTTCCTTTTTCTTAGTCCCCTTTGGTGTTATCTGCTCTTTGTTCATTTTTAGTTTTAATTTAGTTAATTTTTCACTTAGTGTCCGACTATTCTGCTCATCTCCCATCAAGACCTTTTATTTGGTCAATTTTTCTCTAAGTCACGAACAAATAGGATATGAACTATACAGTCGATT
>MU721228.1:0-24970 GCA_026770625.1 Nicotiana glauca | reverse complement strand
TTGGACAGTCTAAACTCTATTTTAGACAGTCAGTTTCTTTTCTTTCATATAGTAGGGGATTGCACATTGAGAAGGGTGGGATTTGCAGTTAGAGATTGCTGAGAACTTCAGTTTTCTAGTGGGAATTATTCAGAAAAGTCTAGGCTGGATTTTTGAGAGTGAAATAGAGGGAAATAGGCTGGATTCCGACACTTGGAATTCAGTCTTCAATAGCGCAAAAGAAAAAATAGAAATCATAATCCTCTCTAGTCTATTTTGAGTTTTGATCTAGATCCCTCGGAGTATTGTGTTGGATTTCTGGCTACTTTTCAAGCTGCCAGATTTCTGTTTAATTCATCCTGTTTGCTGGATTTTCGTTTTGATTTGAATCTGTCCGAAAGTTGCCGTTTGTTGGGATTTAGTTCTTGGTTTTTCTACTGGGGTTATTGATTGCTGTGTTACTGCTGTTGCTATCTTGCTGTAGTTGCTACTGCTTGGCTGCTGATCCTCCGTCTCTTTTATTTCCGAATATCAGGTACACAATTGGAAACTCCTTGTAAAGAATGAAATTGAGGCTGGAAATGCAAATGAAGAGCTGAAGTTTTTTTATGACTTAGTTTAAATCATATTTTGTATTAATTCGTATAGATATACAGTAGCCAAGTGCCTATGATCATGTAATCATTTTAGCATGAATAACCAAGTAGTAAAAATGTGGTAGTAAACCCCATTCCTTATGCATGTTAATTAAAAGGGGAATTATTGATATAGTATGCATGTTAGCTGTCTTCAATCGGTTTCAGTTTTATCCCACTAAAAAATGCTTCGAATTTTTTGTCGAATCACTTAGTAGTTCGAGTTAAATTGTTGCAACTTGCGTATGTGTAGCTTATAAGAACGGACTGCCCTATCGTATCATGTGTGGATTTAACAAACCACGTTCAAAACCCAACTATAACAACTCGTAAGCATGCGATTAACTAGGACATTTTCTTTATCGTTAGAGACAAAAAAATGAATAGAGAATCGTAGTTGCTTTAGACTCGGCCTTAATAAAAGAACGAGACAAGCCTCGCCACATTAAACACCTCAATGCGGGGCCCTCAACAATAGCTTATAAATATATAGACTTGGAAGAACCGTTTAGTAAATATCATAGTTTTTCCCAAAGTTAATAAGTGCGAAGAAGCTGTAGGCACGAATAATAAATATTACATTCTTAAACCTAGGTGCACATTTATGTGACCCAAATCCGAATCTCAACGAAATCGAAATGTGTTAAAGGCCACAGGCGTACTGGTGCGGTGTGGTCCGAAATACATTTCCATGACGTTGCAAATTCTCTTAAAAATGGTAAAATAAATAAAAGTAATTTATTAGTTTTCTAACAATAATGAGACGAGCCTCGCCAAATGACATACAGATTGCGGGGCCCTCAATTGGTAGTCATTTTGAATACTTAGATTCCGGGACGTGCCGTTTAGCTAATTTTACGGTCTTCTCAAAATAGCAATGCGCTAGTCCCTTTAGGCGCGCTTTTAATAAATTATTTTCCTAAACTCGGGTGTACATTTATGTAACCCAAATCCAAATCTCAATAAAGTCAAAAATGTGTTAAAGGCCACAGGCGTACTGGTACGGTGTGATCTGAAACGCATTTTTACGGCGTTGTAAGTCTTTGTAAAATAATAATAATATTAAAAGCGGTAAAAGTTAGAACTCGTACATAAGTTAAAATATCTTGAAAGTCAGATAATTAAGCCAAATATAACAATCGAGCGACCGTGCTAGAACCACGGAACTCGGGAATGCCTAACACCTTCTCCCGAGTTAACAGAATTCCTTATCCGGATTTCTGGTTCGCTGACCGTTAAATAGAGTCAAACTTTTCCTCGACTCGGGATTCAACCGGTGACTTGGGACACCACAAATCTCCCAAGTGGCAACTCTGAATCAAAGAAATTAATCCCGTTTCGATTGTCCTTTAATTGGAAAAACCCCTTCTACCACGCCCTTCGCGGGGTGTGGTAGCGCCGAAAGGAGGTGTGACAGTCATCACCGTATTTCTCTTTTTTTTTCCGCGCTTCTGAGGCCTTGGAAACCACGTTTTTAGTTGCCTCGATTTGCGTGCGCAGTTCGGGTGCGAAGCTGGAAAGCTTTTAGCTTAAAATATGTGAATTCTATGAAAAATTTGAAGAATTTTGGTATTAATATTGCTATAGTTGACTTTGGTCAACATTTTGGGTAAACGGACCCGTATCGGTGATTTGACGGTCCCGGAGGGTCCGTAGAAAAATATGGGACTTGGGTATGTGCCCGAAGTCGAAATCCGAGGTCCAGAACCCGGGTAAAAGAATTTTTTTGTTAAATTGTTTTCTGGAATTATTAAGGAAAATGAAAATGAAAATGAAAATGAGTTAGAAAATATAGGTAACGGGCTCGTATTTTGGTTTCGACGCCCGGTACAGGTCTTAAATATGCGTTAAGCACTTTCTGTGAAATTTGGTCGAAATCGGACGTCGTTTGACGTGTTTCGGAACTAAATAGCTAAAGTTGGAAGTTTATGAACTTTGAAATGAATATCATGAGTTTTGGGGTTTGATTCTTTGATTTTGATGTTATTTTGGCGACTTGATCGCTCGACTAAGTTCGTAGGATGTTATTGAGTTAGTGTGTGTGTTTGGTTGGGAGCCCCGAGGGCTCGGGAGTGATTCAGGGGTGGTTCGGGGTAGTTTTGAACTTAAAAATATATCAGATTTTGCTGCATTTTTACATAGTGGTTTTGTTCTTCGCGAACGCGGCCCCAGGCTCGCGTTCGCAGTTCCTTAGTGTTCCACTGCTTCGCGTTTGCGAACCCGTCCTCGCGATCACATAGTGTCAGTTCCCTCTTCATCGCGTTCGCATGATGCCAAACGCATTCGCGTAGACCAATCTTTGGGCCCCCTATATTTTCCTCTTCGCGTTCGCATGCCTTGTCCGCGAACGCGATGGTTGCCAACATCTGTTCATCGCGAACGAGACCCTACTATCGCGAACGCGTAGGGTAATTTCACCCAGTGATTTTAAGTCATAAAAACATAACCTACTTCGGGATTTTAGCCATTTTTTCACACGGACTCTTCTCCTTCACTCTCCATAGGCGATTTTCTAGTTTCTCTTTCTCCATATCTCTTTGGGTAAGTATTCTTGACTTCATTATCTCCTAGTTCTTTCATCTAAACATTAATTTCCTAGCCCTAAATCATGAATTCAAGGTAGAAAATGGGGGTTTTGGGTAGAACTAGGGCTTTGGGAATTTTGGGTGATTCAACCTCAATTTGGGGTCGAATTTTGAAACAAATTATATATTTGGACTCGTGGGGTTATGGGTGAACGGATTTTGGTCCGAGCCTCGAGTTTGGACCATGTGGGCCCGGGGTCGGATTTTGGTATTTTTGGAAGAATGCTAGGGACTTCATTTCTAGGCTATGGGATGTTGTTTTTGGGTCTTTATTGATACTATTGAATTGATTATGTCTAGATACCATTGTTTCGGAGTTGGATTGTAGAGGAAAGGCGGTATTGGAGAGTTGATTGCTATTCTTGGACCGAGGTAAGTGTTTGTTCTAACTTTGGTTAGAGGGAATAGGATTAGGATATTATTTGCTAATTGCTAAATGATGCGTACGGTGTATAGGCATGGTGACGGTTATCTATAGACCAGAGTCTAGCATGACCGTGGGTCTTAAATGTTTTTGAACCAGACTTTGTGAAATATCTCTCTTGTCTAATTGCTCAGTTTCATATTTTGCGAACGATTGAGGAAGAATTTCGATTGGTATATTATTGGAGTATCGATTCGAACTAGAATTTGATAATTGGGAAAGAAGTGATTAACGGAGAAAGTGTGGTGACTCTTCCCTTGCCAAGACACATAGTTTATTATTGTTGTTGCTCCCTTGCCGGGATATTTGAGCTGTTAGTTGTACCCTTGCTGGGTTTATTCGTTATGTGGTTGAATTTACCTAATGGGACCTCTTTTAGAGAGATTATATGTGTTATTCATTGTAATATGGGATCGTGTGGCACGCCGACCACGAGATATTATGATTGGGATCGTGTGGCACGCCAACCACGAGATAGTATGATTGGGATCGTGTGGCACGCCGACCACTTATATATTATGAAATGGGATCGTGCGGCACGCCGACCACAAGATATTATCATTGGGATCGTGTGGCACGCCGACCACGAGATGTTATGAAATGGGAACGTGTGGCACGCCTTCCACTCATGAATTAAGAAATGGGATCGTGTGGCGCGCCGACCACTTATGTATATGAGTTATGGTATTGAGATAGCTTCGTTATTATATCTGTTGATCTGTTTTCACTGTATCTCCCCTGATCATGCCCCTTCCCCTTTTTAGTTGATTTTCTGTTGTTATTTCCGTTGCTTCTGTATATGTATATATCTGCACATGTTATCTTAGGTAGGTCCTGTCTAGCCTCGTCACTACTTCGTCGGGTTAGGCCAGGCACTTACCAGCACATAGGGTCGGTTGTGCTGATGCTACACTCTGTGCATCTTCTTACACAGATCCTGGTGTTGGAGCAGCATTTGAGTAGCAGTAGCATTTCAGGAGCGAGCTTTAGTCCAGGGACTTCGAGGTAGCCTAGTTGGCGTTCATAGGCCGGAGTCCTTTTCTATGTTTAGTTTGTTTTTTTTGTACCGAGACAGGCATTTTGTATTTCCATTCAGACTTGTTTGTAGCACTCTTTAGTAGTCCGTGAGCTAGTGACACCAGATTTTGGGTAGAGATATGTTTTAAACTTATGCATTTTGATTTTCTTTTTTATTAAATTAAAGTCTTCCACTCTTATTTAATTCTTTTCTCTATATTCATATTGTAGAGGTTTATCAAAGAATGTTTAAAATTTGGCTGGCCTTGCTCCGTTAGTAGGCGCCATCACGACTTCCAATGGTGGGAAATTCGGGTCGTGACAAGTTGGTATCAGAGCTCTAGGTTACATAGGTCTCGCTACTCATGGACAAACTTGGTAGAGTCTGAGGGATCGGAACGGAGACGTCTGTATTTATCCCTAGAGGCTACGGAGTTAGGAAAAATCTCACTTTATTCTTTCTTGTCGTGCGGTTTTATTTCTCAAACACCAGTTGAACTTCTACTCTATTCTTTCGCAGATGGCGAGAACACGTGCTTCTTCATCTACCACGCCGCAGTTCGAGACCCCAGTGGCGGAGCCTCAGGTCGGTTTTGAGGAGGAGGTTCCCGTCCCAGCAGTTCCGGTGGGCCCAGCTCAGGTCCTAGAGGGATTCATTGCCATCTCAGTTCTTCAGGACACTCTAGTCCGATTGGTAGGCTTCACAGAGAGTGTCATTCGAGCAGGTCTACTTCCAGGAGTTCAGCCAGCGGTGGCAGATCAGTCGGGTACAGAGGTTCAGGCCGGGAGTGAGGTTACTTTTTAGGAGGCGGCCAATGTGGGCCATAGAGTTGAGGTGGTCCTGCCACAGCGAGGCGATCATAGGTCGGATAAGAGGCCCCGTCATGCACGCAGATTCAGTGGTACCTCGTTTGGAGGTAGAGGTGCTTATGGTAGAGGCCATCCTCCCAGGCCCTTTCAGTTAGCTCCCCATGTCACTCGTGGTTCTTTAGGTGGTCATTCATGTCGACAGGTTCAGTCTCAGTTCCATCAGTTGCAGCGTTCATGTAGGTGTTATGAGTGTGGTGAGTATGGTCAAAACATGAGGGTTTGCCCGAGTTTGAGGGGTGCTCAGTCGCAGCAGACGAGGTCTTGCCATGCTATAGGTGATCCGAGGCACATTGTTAGATATTGCCCTCGAGTTTATGGCAGCTTCCAACATCAGAGTTCTCGTGTTATGATTCAGGCACCAGATGTTCCACGGCTTGCCCTGCCAGCTAAAGTTGGTAGTAGAGGTCTTAGAGGTGGAGTTCAGGTCGCCATAGGTAGAGGTTGGCCAGCAGCTAGGCTAGAGGCTGAGTCTTCAGGTGCAGGCATTACAGGTACCATTCTGATTTGTATTAAAGATGCTTCAGTGCTATTTAACCCTGGATTTACGTATTCATATGTGTCGTACTATTTTGCACCCTACTTGGTTATACCTAGCGATGCCTTGAGTGTTCCTGTTTATGTATCTACACCGGTGGGTGATTCTATAGTGGTCTACCGAGTGCATCGTTCCCGTGGTAGTATTTGAGGGTCTTGAGACCCGTGTTGACTTATTGCTCTTAGATATGGTGGATTTCGACGTTATATTGGGGATGGATTGGTTGTCCCCTTATTATGCTATTTTGGATTGTCACGCCAAGACCCTGACCTTGGCTTGGCCAGACTTTCCTCGAGTTGAGTGGAGAGGGACCCCAGGTCATGCCACCCGCAGTGTTATTTCATATGTTAAGGCTCGACGCATGGTCGAGAAGGGGTGTCTAGCATATTTGGCGTATGTTCGTGACTCCAGCGCAGAGGTCCCATCTATTGACTATGTTTCTATTGTTCGGGAGTTCCCCGGGGTTTTCCCTTCAAACCTGCTGGGTATGCCGCCCGACAAGGATATTGATTTCTGTATTGATCTGGCTCCGAGAACTCAGCCTATTACCATTCTGCCGTATCGCATGGCCCCGTCAGAGTTGAAAGAGTTAAAAGAGCAGCTTCAGGATTTGCTTGATAAGGGTTTCATTAGACCCAGTGTGTCACCTTGAGGTGCGCCGATATTATTTGTGAAGAAAAAGGATGGGTCGATGAGGATGTGCATTGATTACCGGCAGTTGGACAAGGTGACGATGAAGAACAAGTATCCACTGCCGAGGATTGACGATTTATTCGACCAACTTCAGGGTGCGAGGGTGTTCTCGAAGATAGATTTGAGGTCTAATTATCATCAGCTGAGGATCAGGGCGTCTGATGTCCCTAAGACAACATTTCGTACTCGGTATAGGCATTATGAGTTTCTGGTCATGTTATTTGGGTTGACCAATGCCCCAGCAGCAATTATGGAGTTGATGAACCGAGTGTTCAGGCCCTATTTGGATTTGTTCTTTATTGTTTTCATTGACGATATTCTGATATACTCCCGCAATCAAGAGGAGCATGAGCAGCACCTCAGAGTGGTTCTTCAGACTCTAAAGGATAGTCAATTATACGCCAAGTTCTTGAAGTGCGAGTTTTGGTTGAGTTCTATTTCATTTCTGGGTCACATTGTATCAACATAGGGTATTCAGGTGGAGCCAAAGAAGATTGAGGCAGTCAAGAATTGGCCTCGACCAGCTTCAGTCACCGAGATTCGGAGTTTCTTGGGGCTATCAGGTTAATATCGACGGTTCGTGGAAGGGTTTTCATCTATAGCAGCTCCGATGACCAGATTGACCCGGAAGGGTGCCCAGTTCAGGTGGTCAGATGAGTGTGAGGAGAGCTTTCAGGAGCTCAAGACAGCTCTGACTATGGCACCGATATTGGTTTTGCCCACAGGTTCAGGGCCTTATTCAGTTTATTGTGATGCTTCCTGTATCGGGCTTGGTGCGGTATTGATATAGGATGACAGAGTCATAGCTTATGCTTCGAGGAAGTTGAGGATCTACAAGAATAATTATCTAGTTCATGACCTAGAGTTGGCAGCCATTGTTCATGCTTCAAAGATTTGGAGGCATTATCTATATGGTGTGACGTGTGAGGTATACACAGATCGCAAGAGCCTTCAGTACTTGTTCAAGCAAAAGGAGTTGAATTTGAGGCAGAGGAGGTGGTTGGAGTTGTTGAAAGACTATGATGTCTCTATTTTATACCACCCGGGAAAGGCCAATGTGGTGACCGATGCATTGAGTAGGAAGTCCGCCAGCATGGGTAGTCTTGCTTATGTTCCGGTCAGCCAGAGGCTTCTTGCTTTGGATATTTGGGCCTTGGCCAATCGATTTGTGAGGTTGGATATTTTCGATCCTAGCAGGGTGTTAGCTTGCACAGTCGCTTGTTCGTCGTTGATGAAGCGTATCCGTGAGCGGCAGTTTGATGATCCCCATTTGTGTGTCTTGAGAGACATGGTGCAGCGTGGAGGTGCCAAGAAAATGACCTTGGGAGATGATGGTGTATTGAGATTGCAGGGGCGAGTTTGTGTGCCCAATGTTGATGGTATTCGGGAGTTGATATAGCGGAGGCCCATAGTTCTCGGTATTCTATTCATCCGGGCGCCTCGAAGATGTATCAGGATTTGAGGCAGCACTATTGGTGGCACAGAATGAAGAAGGATATAGTAGCATATGTGGCTCGGTGTTTGAATTGTCAGCAGGCTAAGTATGAGCATCAGAGGCCCGATGGTTCTTATCAGAGGATTGAGTTTCCCGAGTGGAAGTGGGAGAGAATTACCATGGATTTTGTTATTGGCCTTCCAATGACTCGGAAGAAGTTTGATGCAGTTTGGGTTATTGTTGATAGGCTGACCAAGTCAGCACATTTTATTCCGGTTGCCACCACCTATTCATCCGGGAGATTAGCCGAGATTTATATCAGAGAGATCGTTCGCCTTCATGGGGTGCCTATATCTATCATTTCGGATCGGGGTCCATAGTTAACTTCGTATTTCTAGAGAGCGGTTCAGCACGAGTTGGGCACCCAGGTTCAGTTGAGTACAACGTTTCATCCCCAGACGGACGGTCGGTCCGAGAAAACTATTCAGGTTCTTGAGGATATGCTCCGAGCCTGTGTTATTGATTTTGGAGGCTCGTGGGACCAGTTTTTGCCGTTAGCAGGGTTTGCCTGCAACAACAGCTACCTGTCCAGCATTCAGACGATTCCGTATGAGGCGTTGTATGGTAGGCGGTATCGGTCTCCAATCGAATGGTTTGAGCCAGGAGAGGCTCGGTTATTGGGTACGGATTTGGTTCAGGAGGCCTTGGATAAGGTCTGGACTATTCAGGATAGACTTCGTACAACTCAGTCCTGACAAAAGAGTTATGCAGACCGCAAGGTCAGAAGTTGCTTTCACGGATGGTGAGTGAGTATTGCTCCGTGTATCGCCCATGAAGGGCGTGATGAGATTCGGGGAGAAGGGCAAGCTTAGCCCTAGGTTCATCGGTCCATTTGAGATTCTTAACCGCGTGGGAGAGGTGGCTTATAGACTTGCCTTGCCACCTAGCTTGTCAGCTGTGCATCCAGTGTTTCATGTATCTATGCTCCGGAAGTATCACAGCGATCCATCGCACGTTTTAGATTTCAACAATGTCCAATTGGACAAGGATATGTCATATGAGGAAGAGCCGGTGGCTATTTTAGACCGGCAGGTTCGACAGTTGAGGTGGAAGAGTTTTCCTTCAGTGCGTGTTCAGTGGAGAGGTCAGTCTCCTGAGGCATCGACCTGGGAGTCCGAGTCTGATATGCGGAGCTATTACCCTCAGCTATTTCCTCACTCAGGTACTTCTTTCTTTTGTCCGTTTGAGGACGAACAATTGTTTTAGAGGTGGAGAATGTGACGACCCAAAGGGTCATCACCGTATTTCTATTTTTTCTCGCGCTTTCGAGGCCTTGGAAACCTTGCTTTTAGTTGCCTCGATTTGCGTGCACAGTCCGGGCGTGAAGTCGGAAAGTTTTTATGTTAAAATATTTGAATTCTGTAAAAACTTTGAAGAATTTTGGTATTAATATTGCTATAGTTGACTTTGGTTAACATTTTGGGTAAACAGACCCGGATCCATGATTTGACGGTCCTGGAGGGTCCGTAGAAAAATACGGGACTCGGGCATGTGCCCGGAGTCAAAATCCGAGGTCAAGAACCCGGGTAAAAGAATTTTTCTGTTAAATTATTTTCTGGAATTATTAAGGAAAAATAGAAATGAAAATGAGTTAGAAAATATAGGTATTAGGCTCGTATTTTGGTTCTGACGCCCGGTACAGGTCTTAAATATGTGTGAAGTGCTTTCTGTGAAATTTGGTCGAAATCGGACGTCGTTTGACATGTTTCGGACCTAAATAGCTAAAGTTGGAAGTTTATGAACTTTGAAATTAAAATCATGAGTTTTGGGGTTTGATTCTTTAATTTTGATGTTATTTTGGCGACTTGATCGCTCGACTAAGTTCGTAGGATGTTATTGAGTTAGTGTGTGTGTTTGGTTGGGAGACCCGAGGGCTCGGGAGTGATTCGGGGGTGGTTCGGGGTAGTTTTGCACTTAAAAACACTATCAGATTTTGCTGCATTTTTACACAGTGGTTTTGTTCTTCGCGAACGCTGCCCCAGGCTCGCGTTCGCAGTGCCTTAGTGTTCCCCTGCTTCGCATTCGCGAACCGATCCTCGCGATCGCATAGTGTCAGTTCCCTCTTCATCGCGTTCGCGTGATGCCAAACGCGTTCGCGTAGACCAATCTTTGGGCCCCCTATATTTTCCTCTTCGCGTTCGTATGCCTTGTCCGCGAACGCGATGGTTGCCATCATGTGTTCATCGCAAACGCGACCTTACTATCGTGAACGCGTAGGGTAATTTTACTCAGTGAATGTAAGTCATAAAAGCAGAACCTACTTCGGGATTTTAGCCATTTTTTCACACGGACTCTTCTCCTTCACTCTCCATAGGCGATTTTCTAGCTTCTCTTTCTCCATATCTCTTTGGGTAAGTATTCTTGACTTCATTATCTCCTAATTCTTTCATCTAAACATTAATTTCCTAGCCCTAAATCATGAATTCAAGGTAGAAAAGGGGGGTTTTGGGTAGAACTAGGGCTTGGGGAATTTTGGGTGATTCAACCTCAATTTGGGGTCAAATCTTGAAACAAATTGCATATTTGAGCTCGTGGGGTTATGGGTGATTAGGTTTTGGTCCGAGCCTCGTGTTTGGACCATGTGGACACGGTGTCGGATTTTGGTACTTTTGGAAGAATGATGGGAATTTCATTTCTAGGCTATGAGATTATGTTTTTGAGCTCTTATTGATACTATTGAACTAAATTGTGCATAGATATCATTGTTTCAGAGTTGGATTCTAAAGGAAAGGCGGTTTTAGAGCCTTGATTGCTATTTTCGGACCGAGGTAAGTGTTTTCTCTAACTTTGGTTAGAGGGAATAGGATTAGGATATTATTTGCTAATTGCTAAATGATGCGTACGGTGTATAGGCATGGTGACGGTTATCTATAGATCGGAGTCTAGCATGACCGTGGGTCTTAAATGTGTTTGAACCGGACTTTGTGAAATATCTCTCTTGTCTAATTGCTCAGTTTTATATTTTACGAACGATTGAGGAAGAATTTTGATTGGTATATTATTGGAGTATCGATTCGAACTAGAATTTGATAATTGGGAAAGAAGTGATTAACGGAGAAAGTGTGGTGACTCTTCCCTTGCCGAGACACGTAGTTTATTATTGTTGTTGCTCCCTTGCCGGGATATTTGAGCTGTTAGTTGTACCCTTGCCGGGTTTATTCGTTATGTGGTTGAATTTCCCTAATGGGACCTCTTTTAGAAATATTATTTGTGTTATTCATTATAATATGGGATCGTGTGGCACCCCGACCACGAGATATTATGATTGGGATCGTGTGGCACGCCGACCACGAGATAGTATGATTGGGATCGTGTGGCATGCCAACCACTTATATATTATGAAATGGGATCGTGTGGCACGCCGACCACGAGATATTATGATTGGGATCGTGTGGCACGCCGACCACGAGATATTATGATTGGGATCGTGTGGCACGCCGACCATGAGATGTTATGAAATGGGAACGTGTGGCACGCCGTCCACTCACGAATTAAGAAATGGGATAGTGTGGCGTGCTGACCACTTATGTATATGAGTTATGGTATTGAGATAGCTTCGTTATTATATCCGTTGATCTCTTTTCACTATATCTCCCTTGATCATGCCCCTTCCCCTTTTTAGTTAATATTTTCTGTTGTTATTTTCGTTGCTTCTGTATATGTATATATCTGCACAGGTTATCTTAGGTAGGCCCTGTCTAGCCTCGTCACTACTTCGTCGGGTTAGGCCAGGCACTTACCAGCACATAGGGTCAGTTGTGATGATGCTACACTCTGTGCATCTTCTTGCACAGATCCAGGTGTTGGAGCAGCATTTAAGTAGCAGTAGCATTTCAGGAGCGAGCTTTAGTCCAGGGACTTCGAGGTAGCCTAGCTGGCGTTCACAGGCCGGAGTCCTTTTCTATGTTTAGTTTGTTTTCTTTGTACCGAGACAGACATTTTGTATTTCCATTCAGACTTATTTGTAGCACTCTTTAGTAGTCCGTGAGCTAGTGACACCAGATTTTGGGTAGAGATATGTTTTAAACTTCCGGATTTTGATTTTATTTTTATTAAATTAAAGTCTTCCACTCTTATTTAATTCTTTTCCGTATATTCATATTGTAGAGGTTTATCAGAGAATGTTTAAAGTTTGGCTGGCCTAGCTCCATTAGTAGGCGCCATCACGACTTCCGATGGTGGGAAATCTTGGTCGTGACAAGTTGGTATCAGAGCTCTAGGTTACATAGGTCTCGCTACTCAACGGAAAAACTTGGTAGAGTCTGAGGCATCGGAACGGAGACGTCTGTATTTACCCCCCAGAGGCTACGAATTAGGAAAAACCTCACTTTATTCTTTCTTGTCGTGCGGTTTTGTTTCTCAAACACCAGTTGAACTTCTACTCTATTCTTTCGCAGATGGCGAGAACACGTGCTTCTTCATCTACCACGCTGCAGTTCGAGACCCCAGTGGCGGAGCCTTAGGTCGGTTTTGAGGAGGAGGTTCCCGTCCCAGCAGTTACGGTGGGCCCAACTCAGGTCCCAGAGGGATTCATTGCCATCTCAGTTCTTCAGGACACTCTAGTCCGATTGGTAGGCTTCACGGAGAGTGTCATTCGAGCAGGTCTACTTCCAGGAGTTCAGCCAGTGGTGGCAGATCAGTCGGGTACAGAAGTTCAGGCCGGGAGTGAGGTCACTTTTCAGGAGGCGGCCAATGTGGGCCATAGAGTTGAGGTGGTCCTGCCACAGCGAGGCAATCATAGGTCGGATAAGAGGCCCCGTCATGCAGGCAGATTCAGTGGTACCTCGTTTGGAGGTAGAGGTGCTTATGGTAGAGGCCATCCTCCCAGGCCCTTTCAGTCAGCTCCCCATGTCACTCGTGGTTCTTCAGGTGGTCATTCAGGTCGACAGGTTCAGTCTCAGTTCCATCAGCTGCAGCGTTCATGTAGGTGTTATGAGTGTGGTGAGTATGGTCACAACAGGAGGGTTTGCCCGAGGTTGAGGGGTGCTCAGCCGTAGCAGACGAGGTCTTGCCATGCTTGCGGTGATCCGAGGCATATTGTCAGATATTGCCCTCGAGTTTATGGCAGCTTGCAGCATCAGAGTTCTCGTGTTATAATTCAGGCACCAGAGGTTCCATGGCTTGCCCTGCCAGCTAGAGTCGGTGGTAGAGGTCTTAGAGGTGGAATTTAGGTCGCCAGAGGTAGAGGCTGGCCAGCAGCTAGGCTAGAGGCTGAGTCTTCAGGTGCAGGCATTACAGGTACCATTATGATTTGTATTAGAGATGCTTTAGTGCTATTTAACCCTGGATTTACGTATTCATATGTGTCGTCCTATTTTGCACCCTACTTGGTTATGCCTAGCGATACCTTGAGTGTTCCTGTTTATGTATCTACACCGGTGGGTGATTCTATAGTGGTCTACCGAGTGCATTGTTCCTGTGGTAGTATTTGAGGGTCTTGAGACCCGTGTTGACTTATTGCTCTTAGATATGGTGGATTTCGACGTTATATTGGGGATGGATTGGTTATCCCCTTATTATGCTATTTTGGATTGTCACGCCAAGACCGTGACCTTGGCTTGGCCAGACTTTCCCCGAGTTGAGTGGAGAGGGACCCCGGGTCATGCCACCCGCAATGTTATTTCATATGTTAAGGCTCGACGCATGGTCGAGAAGGGGTGCCCAGCATATTTGGCGTATGTTCGTGACTCCAGCGCAGAGGTCCCATCTATTGATTATGTTCCTATTGTTCGGGAGTTCCCCGAGGTTTTCCCTTCAAACCTGTCGGGTATGTCGCCCAACAGGGATATTGATTTCTGTATTGATTTGGCTCCGGGCACTCAGCCTATTACCATTCTGCCGTATCTCATGGCCCCGTCAGAGTTGAAAGAGTTGAAGGAGCAGCTTCAGGATTTGCTTTATAAGGGTTTCATTAGACCCAGTGTGTCGCCTTGAGGTGCGCCGATATTATTTGTTAAGAAAAAGGATGGGTCGATGAGGATGTGCATTGATTATCGGCAGTTGGACAAGGTAACTATGAAGAACAAGTATCCACTGCCGAGGATTGACGATTTATTCGACCAGCTTCAGGGTGCAAGGGTGTTCTCGAAGGTAGATTTGAGGTCGAATTATCATCAGCTGAGGATCAGGGCGTCTGATGTCCCTAAGACAACATTTCGTACTCGGTATAGGCATTATGAGTTTCTGGTCATGTTATTTGGGTTGACCAATGCCCCAGCAGCAATTATGGAGTTGATGAACCGAGTGTTCAGGCCCTATTTGGATTTGTTCTTTATTGTTTTCATTGACGATATTCTGATATACTCCCGCAGTCAGGAGGAGCATGAGCAGCACCTCAGAGTGGTTCTTCAGACTCTGAAGGATAGTCAATTATACGCCAAGTTCTTGAAGTGCAAGTTTTGGTTGAGTTCTGTTTCATTTCTGGGTCATATTGTATCAGCAGAGGGTATTCAGGTGGAGCCAAAGAAGATTGAGGCAGTCAATAATTGGCCTCGACCAGCTTCAGTGACCGAGATTCGGAGTTTCTTGGGGCTATCAGGTTAATATCTACGGTTCGTGGAAGGGTTTTCATCTATAGCAGCCCCGATGACCAGATTGACCCGGAAGGGTGCCCAGTTCAGGTGGTCAGACGAGTGTGAGGAGAGCTTTCAGGAGCTCAAGACAGCTCTGACTACGACACCGATATTGGTTTTGCCCACAGGTTCAGGGCCTTATTCAGTTTATTGTGATGCTTCCTGTATCGGGCTTGGTGCGGTATTGATGTAAGATGACAGAATCATAGCTTATGCTTCGAGGCAGTTGAAGATCTACGAGAAGAATTATCCAGTTCATGACCTAGAGTTGGCAGCCATTGTTCATGCTAATTGCTAAATGATGCGTACGGTGTATAGGCATGGTGACGGTTATCTATAGACCGGAGTCTAGCATGACCGTGGGTCTTAAATGTGTTTGAACCGGACTTTGTGAAATATCTCTCTTGTCTAATTGCTCAGTTTCATATTTTGCGAACGATTGAGGAAGAATTTCGATTGGTATATTATTGGAGTATCGATTCGAACTAGAATTTGATAATTGGGAAAGAAGTGATTAACGGAGAAAGTGTGGTGACTCTTCCCTTGCCGAGACACGTAGTTTATTATTGTTGTTGCTCCCTTGCCGGGATATTTGAGCTGTTAGTTGTACCCTTGCCGGGTTTATTCGTTATGTGGTTGAATTTCCCTAATGGGATCTCTTTTAGGGAGATTATTTGTGTTATTCATTATAATATGGGATCGTGTGGCACGCCGACCGCGAGATATTATGATTGGGATCGTGTGGCATGCCGACCACGAGATAGTATGATTGGGATCGTGTGGCACGCTGACCACGAGATGTTATGAAATGGGATCGTGTGGCACGCCATCCACTCATGAATTAAGAAATGGGATCGTGTGGCGCGCCGACCACTTATGTATATGAGTTATGGTATTGAGATAGCTTCGTTATTATATCCGTTGATCTGTTTTCACTGTATCTCCCCTGATCATGCCCCTTCCCCTTTTTAGTTGATATTTTCTGTTGTTATTTCCGTTGCTTCTGTATGTGTATATATCTGCACAGGTTATCTTAGGTAGGTCCTATCTAGCCTCGTCACTACTTCACCGGGGTTAGGTCAGGCACTTACCAGTACATGGGGTCGGTTGTGAAGATGCTACACTCTGTGCATCTTCTTGCACAGATCCAGGTGTTGGAGCAGAATTTGAATAGTAGTAGCATTTCGGGAGCGAGCTTCAGTCCAGGGACTTCGAGGTAGCCTAGCTGGCATTCGCAGGCCGGAGTCCTTTTCTATGTTTAGTTTGTTTTCTTTGTACCGAGACAAACGTTTTGTATTTCCATTCAGACATGTTTGTAGCACTCTTTAGTAGTCCGTGAGCTAGTGACACCTGATTTTGGGTAGAGATATGTTTTAAACTTCAGCATTTTGATTTCATTTTTATTAAACTTAAAGTCTTTCACTCTTATTTAATTCTTTTACGTATATTCATATTGTAGAGGTTTATCAGAGAATATTTAAAGTTTGGCTGGCCTAGCTCCGTTAGTAGGCGCCATCACGACTCCCGATGGTGGGAAATCCGGGTCGTGACACAAATGATCCATATTAGTGCAAGTGGAGCAACATCCTAGGCTCTGCGTCTTCTTCTCCTCCCTCTAAATTTCCAACTAAACATTACTTCTTTAACCTTGCCTGGAATCACCCATCTAACTCCAAACCAGCCCAACACTTCACCCCAGAAATGAGTTGCAATCTGACAATGTAAGAAGAGGTGATCAACGTCTTCCCCGATCACTTACACATGAAACACCAGCTGACACATGTAACTCTTCTCTTCCTCACATTCTCAGCCGTTAGAATTACCCCCTTGTAGCTAACCATGAAAAGAAGCATACCTTTCTTGATACCCTAGGATCCACACCCAAGGATAAGGAAAATTTGCTTCCTCTCTACCCATCTTTCTCTAGGAAGACTGATATAGCAGATTGTCCATAGTTCTACTTATATCCTGGACAATAGATGCAACAATATAAACGTGAGAATTTTATAAGTTTACCAGAATCCTTTTGCAGATAAAAGCAAAACTCAATTTTCAGGAGTGAAATAATAGGGTCAATTTTAATAATTACCAAGGAATTATATACTTATGAACCCAGCCACTAACAAAGAGTTGAATGGAGTTTCTTCCCCTTCTTGTGTTTGCTACCAAACTGTAGATGAAATAATGGACTCAATTAAAGCAGTGTGTCTCCCTCATTCCTCCACAAAAGAGCATTCAGTTAGAGAAGAATCATCATATTCTTCTTCTAATTTTTTCTCTCACTATCACTTAACCCATCACTAATGCTCAAAAGAGCCAATGTTCTCTTTGGCAATATCAAAAGCTCTAAAATACAAAATGCTACTGTTAAAAGTTTCCTTCTAATCTGTTTCTTACCTATTTGACTTCAAAATTATAACACATTAGTTACTATTGAGTGGTGAGAGACAGAAAATATAACATTAACTGTTACGAAAGAGAGTATATAGAGAGGATATAATTGGCATATAAAGTACCTTATAATGGTCAAGCAGTTGTGACCTTTTCAGTTTGGGTGCGGGCATAACTAAATATTTGCAATTTCAAAGGGACTAGTAGTCGTACCCGCGCGATGCGCGGTTAACATTAAAAAATATTAATTGAATTAAATTATGATCGGGCTTGTTTGATCTTATTAGATTATATTATTTTAATAAAATTTAATTGTCATCTTACTTGTCAATACGATATACCCAAATCCCAATAATGAATTAAATGTACTTATATAGTTAGTGAATAACTTTTTTGTTTTATATATTTTTTATTATATTAAGCAATATTTAATATTCGCTTTCTTTTTCTCATATATGATAAGATTTATAATTTATTACTGTTTAAATATTTTTTATTTTAAATTTTATTCTATTGTTCTTAATAATATTATCTAAATTTTAATGAACAAAATCTCTGTTAAACTAATGGGACTTATACAGGGAGCGTATTGAATAACTTTCTGTTATGTATTTTTCTTTATTATATCATCTAATATTTAATATTATTACATTGCTAATAGAAAGTTTATTAGCATATTACTTTATTAAATATTTTTCTCTGCAAGTTTTTATATGTATTTATTTTCGTTTTATTTATTTTAAAATAATTTTAAAACTCCAACTTGAAAATAATTTCCAATTTGAATTGGTAATTTATTATTTTTTAATTTCATTTTTTATTTTAAAATTACTTTAAAACTCCAACTTGAAACTACATCCCGATTTGAATGGGTAGTTTTTCTTCTCTTTCTTTCGTTTTTTATAGCTAATTTTTATTTTAAAATAATTTATAAACTCCAACTTGAAACTACTCCCGCCCAATTTGAATTTGTAGTTATTATTTTATATATTTAATTTTTTTTAATTATATTTAATTATAAGATATCTATATTTGTTAATTCAAATAAAGTAACCATATATATATATATATATATATATATATATATATATATATATATATATGATAGTTTTGTATTTTTTATTTTATTTTTTATATATATTTAAAGTCAAAAATAATAACTAATAACTAATTGTTAATTAAAAATAACTACCAATTTGAATGGGTAGTTATTTTCTTATACGTTTTTGTTTTTGTTTTTGTTTTTTTTAATTATAGTTAATTATAAGATACCTATTTTTATTTTAAAATAATTTAAAAATTCCAACTTGAAACTACTCCCACCCAATATGAATGGGTAGTTAAAAATAATAACCAATAAATAATTATTAATTAAAAATAACTGCCTATTTGAATGGGCAGTATTTTCTTATATATTTATATTTATATTTTTTTATTAGTTAATTATAAGATATTTATTTTTATTTTAAAACTCCAACTTGAAAGTACTCCCACCCAATTTGAATGAGTAGTTATTTTTTTATATATTTATATTTTTATTTTATTATTATAGTTAATTATAAGAAATCTATGTTTATTAATTCAATTAAAGTAACCAATTAATATATATATATTGTAGTTTTTTTTAATTATTTTCGTTTTTAGATATATATAACTAATTATTAACTAAATAACTAATTTAATAACTAATTATGCCATGTGACTTTTTTTTAAGCTGCCACTTGACTTAAGGAGAGGGTTTTTTCCTCTCCTTTTAATAATATATAGATTATATTTTTATTTTTTATTATAGTTAATTATAAAAAATCTATATTTATTAATTCAATTAAAGTAATATATATATATATATATATTGTAGTTTTTTTTAATTATTTTTGTTTTTAGATATATATAACTAATTATTAACTAAATAACCAATTTAATAACTAATTATGTCATGTGACTTTTTTTTAACCTGCCACTTGGCTTAAAGAGAGGGTTTTTTCCTCTTCTTTTAATAATATATAGATTTGGCTCCATATGCAATGTGCGTCACATTTCAAAATCCGAAGCTATGCAAGTATTTTTCAAATCAGATGGAAACGTAGAATGGCGGAAATTGAAATTGGTAATATATATACACACACATACTTGATATTTCCTGGCAGTGCTGCTGAGTTCATCGAAAACGTACTTCCTTCCCTTCGATTCTTGCGTAAATATGAATTCTCCATTTGTGGGGGGGAATGCAAATCAACCAAACATGTCCATTTTGTGCTGCTGCAGATGAAAGTGTGTCACATCTCTTCTTTGTTTGTCTGATCTCTGCTCCGGTTTGGAAGAAGCAGCTAGTATGGCAGGGTGTCACCAAGAATCCTAACAAATAAACTGAATTGATATGGGCTGAGTTGAACTCCAAAGGGAAATCACCTGGTGCAACTGTGTATAGAATGACTTTGGCTGCAGCTGTCTATTATCTCTGATCTGAGAGAAATCGATATGCATTTCAAGGTGTAATGAGGCAATTGTAAAGCAGATTATCCAGGAGGTACATTATAGGGGATCCATGAACAAGACTGCTAGATGGATGGTAAGGCTAGCTAGCACAGTCCTTTAATAGAGTCTATTAATAATGATGGTATTAATATGGTTATTGTTTGGTTTGATTTGATGTATTAAAATATTTCCCAATTTTTAAAAGAATTGTTGTTTACCAAAATGCGTTCAAAACCAATTCATCACTCTATTTTTTTTTTTAAAGAAACATATGTTGAGAAATATTTTTATATGAAAAAAATAAAAAATAAAATATTTGATTTGTCTACTTATATTGTAGCGTAGAATTAAATATTATTTATAAGAAAATATGCTAAGCATTTATTTATTTACTAGGGATATAATTTTATTTCTCACTATTTGGATTATTTCAAACTTGAATTAATATAATATCATATTTTAATTAAGCATAAATTATGAAGGACAATTGTGACGATCCGGCCAGTCGTCTCATGAGTTACCGCTCTGTTTTCCCCATTTCTGCTTCTTATTGCTTTGTATAATGGTTCTATATGTGATCGGGTTGATTAATTAGGGTTCAGAAAGGATTTGGTAAGGTTTGAGACACTTAGTCTCTTTTGAGGATGGTTAAGTTGGAAAAGTCAACCGGATGTTGACTTATGTGTTAGAGGGATTGGATGTGAGTTCCGATGGTTTGGTTAGCTTTGGGAGGTGATTTGGACATAGGAGCTGTCAAGCCCCCTTTTTTCTCGAGAAATCGTGTTTATGATATTTTGGTTGGGACAACTCTTTCCTTTTGGGAAAGGGGGTTTGCAGTTTTGAAAAGTCGTCACCTAACGATTTAAGATACATTAGGGCACCTATAGGGTTCATTTATAACTACGTTTGATAACCAGAGACAGGGTTAGAGCTTGAAATTATCCTTAGGGAAAGGTGTTAGGCACCCCACAGGATCCACTAGTGTGGTTTCGGCCAAACAGTTTTTATGAATTTGTACAAGTAGCAAATAAACAAGTATGACTCAAATAGTAGGGGATTTAAGTTTAAGAACACATATATTTGAAAAGCAATTAATGAAAAAGCAAGAGTTTAAAAGAATTACAATCTAAACACATTTGTGAATGTAAAAGGGGAGGGGTGTCCTAGGTTTGTTTATAATATGGATCACATCAATGCAATACCCGGTATGATACTTCTCAAAGAGGGGCTACACGTGGTATTAATGAACCGGTTCATCATATCCATATCTACCATTTTCCATCCCATGAAGGTAATTAAAGCGAAGGTTGGTCTCGACCCCTATTGCATGTTGTTACTCGTCCCTCCCTATCAGTCCCGGAGAAATTTAGGACTCCTATCCTATAAAAGGAGGGGGGAGGTTCTAGGCAGACCCTCAAGTTTAAAGACAAAATACTAAGGCGACATGTAATAAACAAGTAGGACTTCAATTAAGGGGAGCATGGAAGACAAATAAAAGGCTCAGGTACCACACATAGTATACATAAACAGCATAACTCGTACACAATTAAGGTCTGAATTCAGAATTCTAAAGCATGGTATCTAAGTGATAACAGCAGAACCAGATTTATTACATGACTCAGAAAAGAAGTTCGAATCAGACTTGCCCACTGATTTTAACCCGTTGACAGTTAAACACTAATTATAAAGACGATTCTAGTTTTATTTTAAAGTTGATTGCCGAAGACTTGCCTAGGCATAAATAACATGCAGCAGTTACTAGAATTATTAAAACAATTTGAAAATTATTTTACCTAAAGCATGCTGTTGTAAATATTGCAAAGACATGCAGGGATTGTGACCAGTTTTACTTAAACAAAATGAGACTGTTTTATGTCCCTTTTTCATGCATCGGTAGTTTAACTAGGTGTAACTGAGTGAGATCCTAAAATAGGGTATCTAACGTGCATATATGAAAAATGCAGAATAATTGCAGAATATGCAGAATTCCTAAAGCATGGTTTCTAAATGCCCAAAGAGTACAACTCGATTTCAATATGTTCAGGAGTAACATTTTATATGAATGCCTTTATTTAGCCTAAAGCAGGATTTCTAAGTGGTAAAGTATTGTCAAAGAGATACTGAAACAATAAACCTAAGAACATGGTATCAAATGCATGACATACTTTGAATGGGTTGATCTTACACATGGATTCTAATGCACACATAGGAAATGTAAACCTAAGACATGGTTTCTACACATTGATGTTGATAGCATGTATAACTACCCTCCCTATTTTCACTAGCCAGCTCCAATACTTGTTTACAACAGGTTATTACAGACCAACATTAAAATTAAGTACATAAGTAGAAATGAAAAATAAGAGGTTACATTATAGGGTACATAAGTAGATCCACAAAAATCAAATGCAACACAAAATTATTTTATTTTATATTTTTGGGAGTAATTACTGTGAGAGCAAAAATCACGTGCTCACAGCTGCCCCTCTTTGCCCGGAAACACGAAGAGTTTTTGCGCAAAGATAAGTGAGCAGATATAAGCGATTTTTGCTCGTTGGAACACTCCAGGCGAAGCATTTTTTGGAAAAAGGTTGACCGAACCTTTTCTTCGGGAGGCCTCCTACATATCCTGGGCTAAACAGGAATCAGGTCAATGTAGTTCGGGAAGTTTTGGGTAGCTGGGACTGCCGTGGGATTGTGGTTTTGCTGTTATGGTTGCTGCGTGTTGTACGCTGTTATTGCCACTGCTTCGCTGATCTCCTTATTACACCGTGCAAAAAATAGAAAAACAAGAGACTAAGCTAGCCTATGAGATCTCATCTATCTTCCTTAGTCTCGTCGTTCTGCCTTCTTGTTGTCTTGTGTTTCTTTTGGTGTCTTTCTTTTGAGAGCTTCGGCTGACACTGGCTTTTGCTTCTCTGAACGCCAGCTTTCATCGTTTGGCTCCATTTGCTGGGGTTAGGGCTTTCCGCTGAGTCCGCCGTGCTGGGGAGTAGACAAAGTTTGCGGGCTGATCCTTTTCGTTTCACCTTGTCTTTCTTTTGACTTATGCACTTGACTTTGTGTCGGGACTCTTGGTGTAACTTTAAGCTGCAGAGTTGGCTACTGGTTTCAAACCCGCCATCTGGCATTTTACTGGCTACTGTCGCCTTTCTTATGAATTTGGATTTGTGCTGGGGATCTTTGGTGTAACCTTCCGCCTTAATGGCGAGTCACTGGTTCCAAGACCTGCAATGTAAAAGACAGAAAATTATTCCACTCGTTATACAGGTGGGCGCCCGATTTATCTAATTGCATGAAAATATTCCTCTCGTTATACAGGTGGGCGCCCGATTTATCTAATAAAACATTTAAAGATTTTGGATTTATTTCCCCTTTCGTCCGAGGATGGCAGAAAAGATTTCTGCCCTGGTTTTGGTGACCTTCTTTGAGGCGTGATTTCTCCATTGTCGGCTCTTGTTTTCCTGCAAAATCAAAAAAAACTTCTGTTAGCTCGTATATGGTAAATGGTTATGCCACTCTGGCTGGGGATGAGCTTTTTCCTTTTTCCTGACTGAGTGTTCCCAAAACTGGTTGGGGTAACTTTACTTGCTGGGGATTATATTTCTGCTGGGAACGGATGTTTCTCTTTTATCCATTCCCCGTCTTTTGTGATATCCGATCGTCCTTGGCCAGCGGTCAAGCATTGTTTTGCTGGGGATCTTCTTTGAGGCATACATTCCCCGACCGTCACCCTCCGAACTCTCTTTTTATCTTTAAAGCCAGTTTATCATATGGCTTGTTTCTTTCGCCTCGCGCGACTGGCGGTAAACTCTGAAAGATCCTTTCTAAAATTTTCGGAACTCAAATAAAGAAGGGAAGAAGGAAAAAGGAATCTTTCTGAACTGAATGCTTGGGGGGAAGGAAAAGGAAAGAACTTATCTGGATGGCATTACCGGTCCTGGTGATCATGTCACGCGTTCCGAATTAATCGACCCAGTCTATTCGCATCAATCAATCTTTCTGATGTTTCTGTCTGCCGGGGATAAACAAGTGCCCGATTCTTTGACGTATGCCGCCCCTTTTTGCCAAATGCATCATATCGCCTCATAGTGCCCTTCGAGGGGTTTTCACTAACGAGACTCTCTCATTTCTCTCGGCTCCCGTCGCCTTATGGTGCCTGTGAAGGTTTTCACCGATAAGACTCTCTCATTTTATTTCTCTCAGCCTGCGTCGCCTTACGGTGCCTGTGAAGGTTTTCACCAATAAGACTCTCTCATTTTGTTTTTCGGCTGGGGCTTGAAGTGTTGTTGCTAGGGTTCTCCACCGGGCGTTCTTTTGCCGATTGACCTCTACGGCTCATGACCCTAGTCTTGACGACGATCAATGTGTTGTTCCTGCCTTTCGACTGCCTGATATGGCGTTTCTCAGATAATGATCGGGAGGTCTTTTTGGACATAAGACGTGGGTTCGGTGTGGGCAAAGGAAGAAAGGAAAGGTTATCTAAAAATGAGCTTGACGGGCAAGAGATTACAACTCTCGGAATTGAAACTTTTTCAAAACTTAACTTCTGCCCCCAGTTTTTCTTGTGTGGGGAATTTTGATTTTTCGGTGACCTTTTGTCACCTTGCGACCGAGCCGTGAGGCGCCTACGTATCCTTTTTAGAGGAATCAGGTCGAACGTAGTTCACACATAGTTTTCTTATGATTTTTGTTTTCTCTTTTCTTTATTTTTTTTTTTGTTTTCTTTGATGATTCCGAGAGAGGGGTATGAAGGGATAAGTAAGGATCAAAAGGGTAAGAAAAAGTTAAAAGTGTTTGGATGGAAGAAAGAATTGTCTCCGTCATTTCATTATCCAATAGAACCAAATACAACCAAACAAATGAATAACTGCCAAGATTAAAGAAATTACACATAGTATCTCTTGACCGCATCGGAATTGATAGCCATGTTGACGCATCTTCCTTCGACATCTGTCAGACATAGGGCGCCGTTGGATAATACTCTGGTCACGATGTAAGGTCCTTGCCAGTTCGGGGCGAATTTGCCTTTTGCTTCGACCTGATGGAGGAGAATCCGCTTCAATACTTGTTGCCCGACTTCAAACTTTCTGGGGCGCACCTTCTTATTGTACGCTCTTGCCATTCTTTTCTGATACAACTGGCCATGGCATACTGCTATCAATCTCTTTTCATCGATTAAGCTTAATTGCTCCAGTCTAGTTTTGACCCATTCATCATCCTTAATTCCGGCCTCAGCGATGATTCGGAGGGACGGGATTTCGACCTCTGCCGGTATTACTGCTTCAGTTCCATATAC
>MU721226.1:0-12078 GCA_026770625.1 Nicotiana glauca | reverse complement strand
AACAACTCCGGGAATCCGGGGATAGTGCTTGGGGGTTCCTTCCCGTTGTTCCAAGCATCCCACATTTCCATCAAGCACAAGCGTAGGATCCAATTTTCTTCAGCTGTGTAGGATTCAGAGGCCGGGATTCTAGAGATTGGGCTATCTTCAGGTATGGGGATTGCAGGCAGGGTCATTTCAGACGACACCTCTGTTTTTCCTTTGGATCTGTTGAAGTATCAATGCGAGGCCAGTTTACCACAAACCAACCACGGTTTCTAAAATACTTAGCTGGAAAGATAGCAATAACGGTTAGTATGAAACAGATAACAGATAGGTAACTGCACATTGGAGTGTGATGCATCTATACAGTTAAATGGATATCTACATGTTTGCTTCGGTTGCATGCGTCATCCCGGCTTTTCTTCTTATTCCTTTTCTCTTTTCTTTCTCTTTTTGTTTCGTTTTCTCTCATTTTCTTTTCCTGCTTCTCCATTTTCATTTTCAGATTTTTCTTTTCTTTGGCCATGGTTTTTTTTCCTCTCAATGCCTTATTTTCTTCTTTTTAGTTTCTTTTTCTTTTGTTTTTTCGTTTTATTTATCTTCTTTCTATTTTTCCTAGGATTACGGTCAAATTTTATATAGATTGCCTACGTATCATGACCCCGCATGAATCAGACCAAGCGTAGTTCTTGCAAACAAATGCAAAAGTAAGAAAACAATTTTTGGGAATTTTCAATTTTTCATTGATAACAACTGCGGTTACAAAAGCTACTAGACTATTTGTTTTTTTTTCTTGAAAAGGAAATTACAAAAATAAACTCAAAAGCAAAATACAGACTCGATTAACTAAGATTACATCAATGCTTCAAATCCTGGGGCCCGCGGAGCATCATTCGGCATTGCCGTGGGCCTGCGTGCGAGACCCCTTTGCAACTGATCTAAATCATTCATGACCTGGCGAACAAATATCATCACTGAGGCAAAGGACATAGTACGACCCATTCGCTCGCCGCCCTGACACTTCATGATAATATAGTGGGCAATGTTTCTAATCCTTTCCCTGATTCGGCCCTTTTCTTGGAGGAGTCGGCTTATTTGTTGTGTACGAGCCTCTAGCACCTGAGAGTCTTGGAAGTGCAGATCTTGTAGCAATTTAATTTCCCTTTCCATCTCTGCCATTAACCTATGGCACTGGTTCATCTCGGCTTAGAATTCTTTATCCCGCTGGGCTTTCTTTTCTTCCATAGTATTCATTTTTCTCTTCATCTTAGTGATAGTCCCCTCGTAGTTTCTCCTAATTTGCTGCACAAATTGGGCTCTTTCTTCAGTCTTTTTGGCCCACTGTGCCCTGAGTCTTGCCATATTTCCCTTGGATTTTTCTAGTTCTTCTTGGCAGTCCGAAATTTGTTTCTTTAAACCTTTGATCAACCTTTCATCAGATAGACTTCTTTCTTGGTTTCGGGCATCTATTTTCATTTGTTTAATTTGGGCTTTGAGTGCTTCGTTCTCCTGAGCTAATTTCCTTTTATCACCCTCGTCGGCTGCAGCCTGTACACTTTTGTCGAATTGGAGGTCCCGGACCTGTTGCTCTAACCGTCCTATTCTAGCTCGGTATTCCTTCTCCTTTGCTTGCCAATCCCATTGAACTTGGACCCCATCGGTAAATTGCTGCACGTGCGGTCTTTTAGCGGGTCTCTCTGGGATTTGAAATCTTTTGCCAAACCACGTCAGATACTTGGGATCTACCTCGCGTCTAGCTTGGTCCTGTATTATGGTTTTAGGCTCGAGGAACCGGCACTCATTCCATATCTTTCGGATTCTGCCTTCAGGAAATGCAGCCTTTGGGCCTAACTCAATGACTTGCTCACTCAGGTCTTCATCATTGGACTGTCTGGAATCTTCCAATTTGTCGCAAAACCCGGTAAGGAGCGTAAGGTTGTATGCTTCGGGTACCCATCAAGAGAATATAGGGGACCTCTGCTGATGTGTATATAGCTTCAGTAGCGGGAAGCCAACCATAAGCCCATTCGACTTTATCTGCAGTCAGGGATCTTAAGCATGACGACCAGGCCTCAGTACCCTCAGGGAATTCAATACCTGTCACTCGGTCCCAAATTCTGCAATACAACTCAACCCAGTTAAACCGTAGTTCATATAGCCTGTGCGGTGACAGAGGTGTTCTTGCATCCACAACTGTAAGAGCAAATTGTAACCTTGAAAGAATTTCCCGCCTTCGCGGCATTTGGTCAAAGCTCGGTACATTTCTGCTATGATCAAAGGAACCACTGTACTGGTAGGTTTTTTCATGGAAACATATAACATCCCTACCAGGGCGAGGTCTATGTGACCATCTTTTCTCGGACAAACCACCACTCCCAGAAAGGCTACCATAAAGGCTAATCCTCGTCGAGCTTCCCATTTGTCTTTATTTCCGGCATGTGTCAAGCCGGTATTAGGCTCCTCGAAACCTTTTGGGTTACCATACCGATGATATAGGAAGTGTAATGTACAACACCCTTCTGCCAGATGTGGGTCTTGAATATCCCGGCTAATGCTTAACAGATCCAAAAACTTGTGAAGGGTTATCGGTCGTGGGGCCAATGGGTATCTGCCTCGAAGGTTCCCGTTGAGGCCTGCATATCCCGTAATCTCCTCTAAGGTAGGTGTGAGTTCAAAATCTAAAAATCGGAATACGTTACGGGTCGGGTCCCAAAATGGTATTAGTGCCTCAATGATATCTTTCCTTGGTTCGATGTTCAGTAGATCAACTAGACCGCCCAAAATTTTAACCACGGTATCTCTGCTTCCTTTTCCTAGATCATGCCACCACATGTGAAGTTTCAAGGGGATCTCACTCAGGACTGAGAAGGTCTCGATGTTACTTGAAGTCATCCTGCACGTTTATTTAAAAAGGGAATTTTAATGACTTATTTTGAAAACTGGCTATTTTTGCAAAATTCTTTATTTAACAAGACAAGGATTTGGTTTTGCGAATACAGCCTTTCAGCGCTTCTGGGAAGAAGATTTTAAGGTTGTGCCCGCAAACCATTTAAAATGACTCAGGGTGGTTGTTCTTGCAAAAACAGCCTTCCGGCGCCCTTTTGGGGACATTCGGCTTATTTTAACAAGAATGGCATCACCCGACTTATTTATGGCAAAAATTAAAATTATGACATTTTTTTTGGCTATTTTTTGCAAAAGGGTGGTTGGACCCAATGAGGGTTGCCTACGTATCTCACATCTGGTGAGAATCAAACCAGCGTAGTTCGGGCAGCTTTGCCAAAATCAAAACTATTTTGAACAACAGTTTTCTTTTATTTTTCTCTTTTTCTTTTGTCGTTTTCATTTTTCAAAAATCCAACAGCATTTCGGTACAATTTGGGCATTGGGTTTTTTCAAAACAAATGGTCGTCCTCACTTAGTCCTCACACTGCTTATTTTTCTCAATTTTCACTCATTTAGACAAGCCGGTCAACATGCAAAGCCGAGCAAATAAATGCGCAAGTAGCACGTAAGATGCATCAGGATGGTCAATTCATTTCAGGTCACCTGTCCTAAACGGACCCAACCCCTGTGTTGAGTACCCTAAGTCAAATGCACATGATGCAAACATACGTCCTACTAGGGATCCGGTATGAGTTTTTGTTCTTCTAGGTTTAAACCCTAGGTTTATTGGTCTAGACCTGGCTTACCCGAGCGAACAACTCGAGCCGAGGGGGAAGCAGCGTACNTCGTAGATCTAGAAATTAACTTTCTACTCCAGTTATCACACTATGCCAAGAGAACCAAGTTATAACATGTTTAGATCTGACAATATAGACCAGTCAGTACAATTCTATAATATACACACAAGTCAAATGTACCCCTAAGCAAATACAAACGCGTATCATTTCCTCTATTATGATAGCTCAGACGCATATTTCCTCAGAAACAAATGGACGAAAACTTCATTTCATTATTTTACTTCATAGCTTCATCATACACGATTAGAATGTGTACCTGGATAATGAATTTTAATAGAAGAAGGAAGTCAGCAATAGCAATACAACAGCAGAAGCAAACTAAGCTCAAACCAATAGCGAAACCCAATTTCAACCCAGCAAACACACTCATGCCAAGCCCAGAATGAATTTGCAAAACCAACGGCAACACAAACACCTCAAAACAGAATAACTANGACTCTAAACAGAAGAGAAGCTACACGAAGTGCACCCTTCTCCATGATGTAGAAGACTCAGAAAGAGGAAGGGATTAGCGACAGTTTATGTATACAATTTCAACAAACATCAAAGCGGTAAAATATTTAGCACATATAGCATGGAAGCATGTAGAAAAACCAAATAAAGCCAAATATAATAATTGCACTAAGCTCGAATTCTTTGAACCTGAACCGAAATTCTAGGTTCGCTTCCCCAGCGGAGTCGCCAGAGCTGTCACATCTCCTTTTTTACACACACCTACCCCGAAGGATAAATGTATAAGGGAGTTTTTCTATTTAAAGTGACATTATTCGAATTGGGATATTTTATTTATTTTCAGAGTCGCCACTTGGGATAGGATTGGTTTTTTTTGGTGTCCCAAGTCACCGGTTTAATTTNAAAACAGAACCAGTAGAATTCAAAGCAGGTGCAGCAGTCAAAAGAGGAAAGAATCAGTGTTTAGAACCCAAATTTCACCTAGAAATCAATGGAACAGTACATATTTTGGATTTTTTTTGAAGATTTTTTTTGTTGTTTTTGGTTTTTTCTGAAAATTCTAAGATCTAAAAGAGGATTTTGAATTCCTACAAATTTTGAAATTCAAATTTCAGGCTCAGATCCATAAGGAGGGGTTTTGTGGGGGAATTTTATGGCTGAAAAACTCTGAGAATTTTCAGGGGTATGTAAACTTGTTAGTGAAGGTACTAGGGCTGCCTTTTATAGGCTATAACAGGGCAGAAAGTTCTGGAAACTTTCACACATTTTTTTCCTCTTTTAATTTCAGATTTCACCTATTAAACCTTCAGTTTCTGACTTGTTTCTCAAGTTACTGCCCTAAGTTTGCTGAAATCTACACTAAAGTCCTATTCTAGAAGGCCCTAGTGTGTTCTTTTAACTATACAATACCTATACTACCCTTATCTTAGTTTTGAATTTACTATTCTTCGTAAAACAGCCCATTTCTATGCCCAAACTACCCCTGAAAACCCCTTGAAATTACTGATTCTAATTAAACCTTCAACAGCTATAACCAATCACCTAAACCAACTCAAAACCAATACCAAATAATACTATCATTGAATTAACAGCTAACAAACAAACTCATGAACTGTAATCAATCCAAATTAATTCCAAAAGAGCAAAACAGACAAAAATCAATATGAACAAACTAAAATCTTATTTAAACAGATTAAAAGAAATTTAAACTTTATACTACTGGACTGAAAAAAACCTCTATCAAACATATAAAATTAAACTAATTACTGGAATCAGGGCCAAATCCCAAGTCAATATCACATAAACAGAACAAATGAGAAACCGAATTAAACTAACGACTAATTGAACCCATTAACATTTGAGCATTCAAACTAACAAAACCAAAATCGAATCAGAATTTAAACAAAGAAATGAAAATTAACCTAAAAAATTAGCCTAAGCATTTATAACAATCATAGAGACGAGATGTTGTTAAACTAGACTGGAAGTTAAAAACTATGCTCGATTGAACAGACAAAACAACGAATCAAACTAAAAGAAAAACTAAACAAAAGACAGAGAAGAAAACTTACTGAAATTCGGACTTCATAAAAAAAAACCTTCGAGATTAACTCAAGTTAATATTATACGTCCATTTCGTAAGGAATAGACCTATAATATTAACCAGAGTTCACTCGACTTGGAAAATCCTCAAAACAGTCCAAAAACGTACAACCCTAGATTCAAAATTTGCTGAGCTTCGATGAGATTTGAGGGATTTCGATTAAGGATTCAAGATGAGGGAGGTCAAGGGATTATCGGGTATCAATTTGGGGTCGTTTGGACAAAGTAGGGTTTTGGGCCGGATTTTAAAATTTAACATTCGAACACTTTGGTGATGATTCGAAAGAAACTATGGCCATATTCGTGATGAGGGAGGAATGGAGATTTTAGGGTGTTATTTTGGTTAAGATTGGATCATTTTGCGTTTTTGACCAGACTTTCGATCTGAAATTCGAGAGTTTTGGTTAGGATTTGGGAAAAACTAAGGCCAGATATGGGGAGAGGGGGCGGAGAAGCACCTGTGGTGTGATTTTGGGGTTCATCGGAGCTTCGCCGCCGGCAGACGGCGGAGGTGTGGTGGGGGCACGGCGGAGAAGGGCGGTCTGATGGTGGCGTTACAAGGCTGGGGTTGTACGAGGAAGAGGGGGTCTGGTCTAGGATTAATTGAGAATTTCAGACATTTTTATGTATCATTGTGAAACCATTTGGGCCGTTTGATCATAGGGAATGAACGGTCAAGATTAATCGACGTTCAAAACGACGTCGTTTTGGCTTAATGAGGGCAGGCCGGGTTTGGGATTAATTTGGGCTTGGACTGGGGTGTGGAGGAAGGGTTCGTATTGGGCTGGGCATGATTTTGGCCCAAATCGTGTATATATTAAGGCAGCCATTTTCCTTTAATTATTTTTTCTTTCTTTTTCTTTTCTTTATTTGTATTTTTATATCTATTTTGTATTTTATTTTCTGATTTTGTTAAATGCTAAATTAAAACCAAAACTCAAATTGACTCTAAAATTACACTTCCAAATTTTCAATTACACAAATTCCCTATTTAAATGCAAACTAAAATAAATTAAAACTAAAAATGCAAAAAGGACCATTTTTATTATATTTCTTTTCCTAAAAGTAACTCAACTACTAATTAATCCTGAAATGTGAAATTAAATTCTAGATGCAAATGCCAAGTATTTTTATATTTTTCACTGATTAAAATGCACAAATAAAATACAAACAATTATTAGAAAATAACACAAGAATTCACAAAATTGCAAAATAATGAAAGAAAAATTATTTTGTTTGAATCTTTTAGGAATAATTTGCTTAGGACAAAAATCACGTGCTCACATGGGTAATTTATTATAGTGCATGTTTCATGTTATATTTCAGTTCCCAGTAGCACTGGCTGTGTTTTTGTATGAATGTGTCAAACTTTACAAAGAGAGCAAGAAAAGAAGATTAGCAGGGAACCCAATATCAGTTTGTGAGGCTGACATTGAATGGTCAGTGAGAAACCTTTTATTTTGTGCCTTTTGTGGCATATTGGGAGGAACTGTTGGTGGCTTGCTTGGCTCTAGTGGTGGATTCATTCTTGGCCCTCTTCTTCTTGAAATCAGCGTCATCCCACAGGTAAAATTACGTAAAATAGACTCAATTTGATTTGATTATGCATTATTTCTCTCTTAAAAAAGAGTGCATACAATAAATTCAATGTGATTCAATCTCGCATCATTCCACTGGTAAAATTGCGTACAATTGACCTAATTTGATCCAATTTTTCTTCAGATCGCCCACATAATTGGAGTTTAGTGCATTAAGTTGTCATCCGAAATAAACTATGATATGGTTGACTCGCCACGTTATGATAAATATTACAGTATGGTTAAAAAGAATTTCTTAGTACACTTTTTCTGTCTAGCATACAAGTCTCTGTTAAATTTGTGAGAAAATGATATTGTATAGCCGCTCTCAAAATAATATATATACATTTCTGTATGTTATATACAAAAAATATACAAATTTTATACACTTTTACAGTTATATGATGTCAACAGTTTCGGCTGCGGGCTAAACATTTACCCTAAATTTTTTAACTATAGTATGTGGTAAGGTCACAAGTTTTTAAAGGGAAATTGACTGTGGATTTGTTTGTTTTCATGTTCAGGTAGCTAGTGCCACAGCAACTTTTGTGATGATGTTCTCATCATCTTTATCTGTGGTAGAGTTTCACCTACTCAAGAGGTTCCCAATACCTTATGGTATATTCTTTAATCACAACTTTCTGCTTTTCTCAAAATTCCACATTATTAAAATTTTTATATTAAAATATTACTATAGTCCTAACTAAATTCCCCTATTAATTGCAGCTCTGTTCCTGATGATGGTTTCTGTAGTGGCTGGTTTCTGGGGACAGTTTTTTATCAGAAAAGTTATCACAATATTAAAGAGAGCATCAATTATTGTCTTTATACTCTCAGGTGTCATTTTTGCTAGTGCTCTTACAATGGGTAAGTCTCATAATAATTCTAAGGCTCCAATCAAAACATAAATTCAAGAAAAAGATTTAACCTCCTTTTTTTTGGCTCTCTTTTTACAGGGGTGATTGGAATAGAGAAGAGCATTACAATGATACAAAATCATGAATTCATGGGATTCTTGGATTTCTGCAGCAGTCAATAGTTGTATACAATGTTTTAAAAGGCGGGGGCGTGAGGGGAGGCGTTTTACCTCTGATGAAGCGAGGCAGAAGCCCTAAGACATGGGGCGTAAGTCCCACGCATCTTTAAATTTTACTGATTTCAAAAATTTTAAGATAGTATAAAATAAAAAAATAATTATAAAAATTACATTAAAATAATAAAATTATAACAAATAATCTATTTGAAATATTCATAAAATATAATTCAACTACGAATAATACGAAAAGTATGGCATATATCTTTATATGCAAATTAGATGCAACGTCGTTACGACTCAAACATCAAAAGTAGTGTATTCGATACAAAATATTATATGTATCTCTTAAGGAGTAATGAATCTTGAAAGAATTTCGATATTATAATTTGATTTTTTCTTAAAATACTCCTTTTATTTAATATGCTTTCTATTTGAAAGAGAATTTATATGAAAACATAATTCATAATTTAAATATGATTCTCTAGCATCATTTATTTTTAAGTTTCAACAAGTTAATAAAGTGACACATAATTTACCATACAATACCATGATAACTAATTATTTGTAAGTAGTTACTAGCTAATACTGAGCTATTAAATTAATAAGTATTGTATCTTGTAAACGTTGAAAAAAAATATTTAGAAAAATAATTATAAAAAATTATGGACTATTATATATTAAAGACATAACAAAAGTTAATAAATAAATACCTTTTAAATGAAAGATTGATTTAAAATTAACTATCATAACAGTCTTAGTGGATAACGTACAATAATTTTATTTTAAATATGACATAAAATACTCTCAACTTAATGATTTATGATTAAGAAAAATGTAATTTTGAATAGTCAACGATTTATTAAGCAAATTTGAGAATTTACAAGTTAGTTACATAGAATTGCATAAAGTTCTATTAGACGAGCCCAATACGCTGGGCGTTGGGCGTGTCCGGGGCGTAAGCCCCGGTGGCCAAGGCGTAAGTCTCACGGAACTAAGCCCCACACATAAGCCCATGGACGTTTTACGAGAGCTCCGTCTCGGGGCGAGTCCCAATTCTGCCTTTTAAAATAGAGGTTGTACACTAATATTTGCAAAAAAATAGTAGAAGTAAACAATAGTTAGAGTAGCAAACAGCAGCAGAATATTGGCCAATGCCTAATTGACCAATCCTTTTCATTAGAAAGAAGAATTAATTATAGCAAAAAGAATGTTTTTTTAGGGGTTATATATAGTGCGTCTGAAAGTTAGCTAGTAATTTTTTACTATTTTTGTGTGTGTATGGCTATTTATATCAGTGAGTTAGCTATTGCAAAAAAACTTTTACCTCAATTTCAATCACATAAACATAATCTTGGGTAACAGTGACTAGTGGGCCAGTTCGGGCCCTAAACCGGCTAAGTGGGCCAGTCCAAACGGTCCCGATTCTGGTCCCAAATTAAATGGGCCAAACGGTCTTGGTCCAAATGGTCTTTTTGTCGAAATCGGTCTGGGACTGGGCCATGAACTCATGGTCCCGGGCTAAATGGTCTTGGCCCGCGGGCTAAGTGAGCCAACGGATTTTTTTTTCAAAATTAAATAGAAATTAAATACAAAAAGATGTTAAAAAAATATCTAAGGCAATGCCTTATAAATTTTATTACAGAATTATGACCTAAATTTTTTAATTCAAATTTAAAGTGTAAAGACAAAAATACTGTAAAGAGATATTCAAAGCCATCCTTGTAATTTTATTATAGCATTAAAAAAATATGGCAATATCTTTCTTAGTCTTATAGAATGAGAACAATAAGGTGCTAATACCACCATTGAGAAGAAAAAGAAACTAATCAAGATGTGCCAAAATACAAGTTACATAATATACATACTAAGTTTTGTTCATACAAGTTACATAGTATCTATTACAAACTTCATAAATTTATCAAGGTCCGGAGTAATTTCCGTTGGTGGTAGTGGAAAGTAGCTTGGTCATCGCCGCTACGGGCGAAGCAGCATGCTCCGCAAGTATAGCTAGCATTTCTTCGTAAGCTTCGTCTTCCTTTGGTTGTGATTCAGCAAGTTCAAAATTTCTTCTTTCCGAACGGATCCAATCTCTGAAAAGTATTGATTTTTCCAAGCTCTCCCTCATAGACACTCTATAATCATCGAGTTGAAGTTTTGCTTGACCGAAAGCGCTCACAAATGACATTGTTGAAGCTTGAAATAGTTAAAATATCTCGGGCCATCCTTTGAAAAAACCAAAAAATATTTTTCTTTATTCTTCCACGTTAAATTGCATTGACGATATATTCTTTTAAAGCAACCGTCGTATATAACTTAAATCATTAAGTTATTGTCAGATGCACACAACAACAAAAAAAAATTAACATTGGGATTTTTGAGTTAAGCAATGCTTGAGTATTAAAATACATCGATCATATTCATCATTTCAAAGCTTAAATCTGGATTCTTGTTAGCCATTGCCCATTTGGTAGTTGTCATGTAGACAATAAATTTGGTTCGAGAGAATAAAATCAAGACCGAAAATATCGCAACAATCGTAGTATTTGATTTTGAATATTTGAGTGTACAATCTCTATGATTCCTCTGATTCTACTTTTCTAATATAATTTCAAGGGCCTTTGAGCTTGATCTTGAATCTATGTTTGTTGCCACGATCGATGATCTTGTTCTTGAGCTTGAGCTTAAGCTTGATTGCTTGAACTTGATCTTGATTCGTTCTTCGTTCTTGAGCTTGAACTTGATTTCTTGAACTTGAACTTGAAGCTTGGAACTTGTGGAAGAATTTGCGGCGTTTGATCCACGAGCTCTTTCTTGCTTCTCGTTATAACTTCTGGTCCCTTTTCTGAATTATAAAGACCCTTATTTATAGTTGTGGAAAGGAGGAGTTGTGATAAGAACAAACTCTTTCAGACCAATCAAATTGAAGTGTGACATGGCCGCATTTGATTGGCCAGAACATGTCACTTGCACACGTGGCACGATTTCATTGGCATTTCAGTGTGACTGGGCATGCCTTGTCATTTTGGCACGTGGCATGATCCCATTGGCTCTTCCGCTTGACTTGGCGTGCCACGTCATTTCACGCGTGGCACCAAACTGGGCCTCTAGGAAGATTACATCTTGGGCTTAATAAAGTGGGTTCATCACTTTAGTCCAATTAAATGGGTTAGCCCAATGGATTAAGACTCATTTATTTAACCCATATATATTTAATTCAATTATATTAGTCCATATATTTATTTGGATTAATATATCTTGAATTTAAAATATAATTCAAATTATTTTATAAATTTAATTGTAATAAAATTTATATGCCTACAAATGCCCCCTACTTCAAGACTTGTCAGAGTGTCAATATAATTGACTAGGCTTGAAGTATTAACAAAGGCCATTAACGCCTTTTTTTTCTTGCAAATGATTTCATGGATTTACTTATCCATGCCTCCTTCAAACGTAACTTGAGGTAAGTCATTTTGTCCAATTAGGTAAAGAACTTATGAATGGACCATAACCCTTATTTAAGAAATAACATCTCAAATTTTGAACCAAAATAATTTCATAGTCATGATTCCTTTTGCTAATGAAATCTAATAACCACACGTAACCACTGTCCAATTCCAATTAGAATAGCTTTTGTAGACTTTGATAGCTGGAAAACCCACTGTCCAGTTCCAATTCGAAATCA
>MU721221.1:44435-64056 GCA_026770625.1 Nicotiana glauca | reverse complement strand
TACCCTTTGCCCTTTGTGTGTGAGTTGTGGTTTAGGGCATAACAACACTCCAATATTGTTGTTTATGATCATGAACTAGATTCTTTGAATCCCAAACTCAATCAAGTCCCATTCCTTTTCCCCCTCTATGTGTCTGAGCCCTGGATTTGAGTCTGATAGTGTCCTAATCACTATCCAGACTTTAGTCTGACCTTCAAAAGGTCTGCTCCTAACTTGTTCAACCAAACAAGTGGTCAGGGGTGTGCCAGCCTACTTTGTGGCTAGGTATGACCACCACCTGTCATGGCTCCCCAATTCCCTTTCAATTTGCACTTACTCTTAGCTATAAGGTATGCCCCTCTCTTGCAAGTCATGCTTTGGGATCCCTGAGTTCCCTATGAACTTGGATGCTTGAGAGTTGGCTCTTCCACACTGCACTATTCTAATGCTAATGGTATCCTGGGTGTAAGCAATACCTGGAATCCCTGAGATTCCTTGGAACTTTGAAACACCTTGGATAAAGAAAAGGCTTTGGAAATTTGAATCCGGGAAGTGGCTCAATTGCATGTTACCAGACATTAAGGTTGAATTAGGCTGCTCGGATCTAGCTGTTAGCTTCTGATATATCTTTTAATTTCTAGTTTGATTCATTGGTTTGTAATAATTTTGTATGAAACTCGGGGATTATAGTAAAAGGGTGTGGGAGGGGTCTTTACTTTTCTTGCATCCAAGGGGTAGAAATCATGACTTAGGATTTTATTTTTTATCAAACTAGAAATCCTGCCTTTAGGTTTTTTAATACTTATTCAATCACATAGAGACCATGCCTATAGGATTTAACGCTTAACTTTACCACAAAACCACCTAGAAAGCATGCTTATAGGATTTAACACTCATGTTTATGTAATTACACATATAGAGATCATGTCTATAGGCTCTTGCATTTCTGCATACACAAATGTCATTAGGCAAACCATTTATAGGCTAATAACAAAGTTGCATATAGACATCGTGTGTATAAGACTCCTATTAATATCATGAAAGGGTGTTAAAATCAGCAAATGTATAGAAAGCATGCCTATAGGAAATCTCGTCCTTAATAGCCTCATCGTTTCTAAAACAGAACTAATTGCTGAAACTCGTATCTATCTTTACTAAAATTGGTAAACCCTCTGTCATAATCAATCTGCACTTTCCTGAAGCTCGTAAACCTTTTAATCAGTCTACATCTTTTCTGAAACAACTGGTAATTCTTTTCTAAAAGCAGTTTGCATCTTTTCTCTTTGTTAAATCGGATGCCTCTTTTCTCTAAAATCAACTTGTATCTTTTCTGAAATTACTGGTAACTCTTTGCATCTTTTCCTGAAATTAAAAGATCCTACGCCTAGTTTTATTTCAACACATAGACAAAGGGTTGACTAATTAATTAATTGGGTCAGTCCATGACAACTGTATCTGAGTGGCCTAATGCAGACTTTCTGTCTAAATGCATGTGTTGAACCAATCCGCTCGCTGCTTAATTTTAATCTAAGACCAAATCAGTTCTTGTCAAGGCATGCTAAACTAAATGATTGTTTGACTCTCGGGGTTAATTTGAGCCTTGTTTGCTTGTTTGTTCTACCTTTTTATTTGATACTTGTTTTGAATGTCGAGCTAGAATTTTATCCTTTAAACTCCATAAAGGCCTCCATCCCTTTCTTTCCCCTCTAGGATTAGAAGTCCTAATACCCCGAGACTGATAGGATTGGGACGGGTAGTAGCATGCGATAAGTAAACGATACCGTTCTGCGCTTTAATACCTTAACGAGGTGGGAAGGGTAAACATGGAGATGATGATTACACGATAACACTCCGCGTACAATTGATTACCAGTGTTGTGCGAATGATCCATTTAATGTATAAACCTAGGACCCCCTTTCTCTTTTTTTTTATTCAGATTTAATAAATTTTTCTGAATATTTAAAGATATTGCATTTTCTGCTTTTCACATGATTTTCAGATTATTTGCACTAAGTACTTGACCTTTTCCTCTATTTGCACATTTTTTAAAAAAACAACTTCTCCTTTTCTAAAAAGTTCAGCACTTCTTTCAACCTTTTGTGCTTTTTGTACTTGTTTGTTTACGTTTGCATCAAAAGTCACAATTATAGCATGGCCGGGAACCACACTAGTGGATCTTGAGAGGTGCCTAACACCTTCCCCTCGGGATAATTTCAAGCCCTTACCCAAAACTCTGGTTTTCATCTTTAATTTTTTCTAAAAGTGTCCTAATGCACTATAATCATTAGGTGGCGACTCTTCAAACTCTCAAAAAACCCAATTCCCAAAGTGGGAAAAGAGTTGTCTTCCCGAATGTCGTGAACCCGATTCCGCGAGGAAAAAGGGGGGCGTCGACAGCATGGCGATTCCGCTGGGGAATTCTTTAGGCTTTTACCATTGCATGCTATATGTGACTTTATGCTTTCTTTTATTTAATGTCTTTATTTGAAACTGACTTGTTTCTTTTGTTCTTTTTTTTTATTATTACTTTCATTTACCGCTTTTCCATCAATGTTGTTGTAAATTTTGAGCAATCATTGTAAACTTTATTGTATGAACGTGAAAATACATGTCAATTTGTTTCATCCTTGTAAACTGCATCTTCAACATCATATTCCACTCGTGCCAAACAAATACTATAGAAACGCTTATAATGAGTGGTTGCGCACTTCCAATACTATCACCCCCTAAATTTGGCAAAGGCATATTTGCGGTAAAACCAGTCGATCAATGGTGTAGTGCCTTTCCCTCTTGAGTTGTCCGCTCAAGGGTACCAGTTTAGCACTTCAAAATAAAAACCTTATTCCATTTAAATCATACATGCATCATGGTCAAACCTAGCCGAGTCAGTTATGTTGTCCACATAATGACTCATTAAGATAGCCTCGTCCAAAGTCCACTAGGTTTCCTTGAAACCCAAACGGACACCTCCACGTTCTATGCATTTATTTGGAGAACTTAAGTGCTTTGATAAGCTAATTATTGATTTAAATAGTCGAGTCCGGTGGGGATAATGGCCTAACGCTCTGTTTTGCAGAAAATGAGGCACGAGATCCCCATATTTGGCATGGTAACCAACATTCATCCAAGGCTACTGAACTGGTGGAACGACCTCCATTCTAGTGATCAAACACTCGTCCGCAAGTACCTAGGGAATCTGCCTTCTCTCCTAGAGATTCAACCTAACAACCGAATCATAAAGGCTGCAACATTGTTCTGGGATAGTTACAAATATGTGTTCCGCTTTGGTGATCTAGAGATGACTCCTTTACTTGAAGAGATAGGGGGTCTAGCCGGAATTCCCTGGGAGACTCCGGGTTTGCTTATGCCAGAAAATTGCAAAGGAAGGGGTTTCCTTAAAATGATGGAGTTGAAGAAAAACCCAGACTTAACCTATTTGAAAGACTCCTACATCCCGTTTGACTATCTATACAAAAGGTAAGGCCATAGCAAGTCATACCGCATCTATTCAGACGAATTTGCTATCACCTCATTGGGTCATGTCCATAGAAGGGTCTTTGTTTTCATGTTTTGCTTTTTGGGTATGATCGTGTTCCCCATAAAGAAGGCTAGGATCCACACCAGACTAGCCATGGTAACCAAAACTTTGATGGAAGGGATTGGCGGGCAAACTTTCAGCATAGTGCCCATGATCGTCACCGAGATATACCGTGCCTTGAACAAGTGTCAACAACAAGGCAGTCATTTTGAGGGTTTCAACTTATTGCTTCAGCTTTGGCTCATGGAACACCTCCAGAAAGGAGAATACCGACAGGAGTTCCTACGCAGAGATTGGGACGATCATATCGCCTTCCACCAACCAAGGCATATGAATTATATGCCAAAGATGTTCACTCAGCCAGAGGACGCCATAGGGTGGGTAGAATTGTTCGAAAATCTGAAAGAAGACTAGGTGCAATGGATGTTTGAGTGGTTCCCTACGGATGAATTCATTGTCCGATCCCGAGATGCACCATTTCTCATATTGATTGGTTTGAGAGGGACTTATCCTTACGTTCCTCTCTGAGCCATGAGGCAAGCTGGAAGAAAAAAAAGCATACCAAGGGTTGATAAAACAAGTCACCTCAGGGCTGATTTCCAAGACGATGATAGCCCTTGCATGTGCCAAGATCAGCATTTATGGCATTGCAAAATCGTTTTGGGGAAGGAATCCATTGAGCCAAATAGGTACCACGCCGGTTGTGTGCCGCATTATTCGGGTTGGTTAGAAGACGATGGCATGGGTCAGCCGAGATTCGTTCAAGGTCATAGAATTATTGACGAGCATGCCGAAGCACAGATTAAGTATAATCAACTGCGCAAGAGAATTCGAGAGTGTGAAGGTGAGCATCGGGAAATACAAGAAGCCCATCAGAAATTGATCGAGAAGTGGAAAGAAATGGCTGTCAGCGCCAACAATCGGTTAGGGTATTTGGAACGGGGTTTAGTAGAGCTGGAAGGAAAGTTCATCAAGAGGATCGAGGACTGCAAAAATGCTGAAGGAAATGCAGACGGACATCTGGCCCGAGCCTACTTACTGCTAGAACTACACGAGTTGGTGGAGCTGTTCGAGAGAGATAAGGATGCCAAATCTGGGGGAGGTCCTTCTGGGACCAAGTAGTTAGGAGTTCTTTATTTTGCCTTAATGATGTAATAAGGCCAACGGCCACTAGTGACATTTATTTGTCGCTAGGCCTACCTCGGGTACAACGAGGCACCAAAATTAGGACGCGATTTATATTCTTGCACAATGTGTCTAAATACTGTAATACTTTTCTCTCAGAACCCGTGCTAACTTGTTACCTTTTTTGTTTTTTCTTTTATTTTTACTCCCCTCCCCAAAGGTTAGTTTGTGCATTTTGGCACCATCAGCATACTCCACAAGATCCAAAGGCCCTCCACCTCCTCCTCCTCCGATTCATGTCCGGAACAAGAACAAAGGCAAAATGGGAGATACAAGCGCCAGAAAGGAGATTGAGATTCCTCAGGGTACCCCGGTTGCTAAGGAAACTACTGCACAACTGGAGCAAAAGTTGTTGAAATTCCAAGAAGAACTGGATCAGGTTCGAAATTTGGCAAGCCTATCATTTTCCCTTATCGCTCCTGGTGTCAACATCCAAAATCCCGTACCTCCACAAAACACCCCACAACCACAGATACAACCCACTCATACCCAACACTGCAACACATTCCACACTCCAAATAACACCCCACTACTCATTCCCGAGCCACGGAACACCACAAATGACCATGTCCACAACACTCCTATTTATGTGGATACTGTACCCCACTATGCCCAACCCATCTAAAATGCACCTAAGTCTGATGACAAGGACTCCCTCATCAGGAACTTAGCAGCAGAGCTCAAGAAATTAACCAGCCGAGTTCAGGGAGTGGAAGGTAACAAAGGCATTGAAGGATTGAATTACAAGGACTTATGCATTCAACCAGATGTTGAACTTCCGGAGGGGTACAAACCTCCCAAGTTCGAAATGTTTGATGGAATAGGAGATCCCAGAGTCCACCTGAGGATATATTGCGATAAGCTAGTATGGGTCGGGAGAGATGAGAAGATCCGTATGAAGCTCTTCATGAGGAGCTTAAAGGGAGATGCACTGTCCTGGTACATCAGTCAAGACCCCATGAAATGGACGAGTTGGGTAGGAATTACATCAGACTTCATAGATAGGTTCTGGTTTAATACAGAGAACGCACCAGATGTATTCTACATACAGAATTTAAAGAAGAAACCCACCGAAACATTCCGCGAGTATGCTACTCGTTGGAGGTCAGAAGCTGCAAAAGTCAGGCTGGCCCTAGAAGAAGAGCAAATGAATAGATTCTTCGTCCGGGCTCAGGATCCCCAATATTACGAGAGATTGATGTTGATCGAGAGACAAAAGTTTTCTGATATCATCAAACTCGGAGAAAGAATCGAAGAGGGCATCAAGAATGGTATGGTTACAAATTTTGAAGCATTGCAAGACACCAATAAGGCTTTACAAACTGGTGGCGCGTCCAAGAAGAAAGATGCGAGTGCCGTGATGGTCACACAGGGAGCCAAATCACCACCAAAATACCACACTTCCCATCACCTCCACTTACATATCAGCCCATCCCGAATTACCAAGCACCCGCACCCTCCTATACACCTCCCGTTTATTGATCCTCTCCACCTCTCACATATCAACCCACATCACCCAGATACTCTCAATCAGCACATGTTTACCAAGCTTATAATGTTCAACCCTCTCACTACCAATCACCACCCACCCGTCAAAATTTTCCAAGACCCAGACCAAATTTTAACCGTAAACCTTCCAGACAATACACAGCTATCGCAGAACCAATTGGCCAGTTATATGAAAGACTTAAATCTGCTGGTTACGTCACTCCTATCCCAGCCAAAGCTCCAGAAAATCCCTCCCAGTGGGTCAACAGCAACAAGACCTGTGGGTATCACTCCGGCATGAAGGGACACACCCTTTTACGAGTGCTGTTCATTGAAAGATAAGATTCAGACACTGATCGACAATAAAGTCATTTTAGCAAAGGAGCCTACTCCTAATGTTCGTAATAACCCTTTGCCTGACTACAAAGGTGGATACATTCATATGATCGAGATCGAGGATGATTGGGACCCTAAAGGGTCGAAAGGTTTGATTGCTGAAGGGGATGAACCAAAGAAGCCAACTGTTACCCTTAACCCAATTGTTGTGCAGAATCAGCCCTCTAGGGACGACGAAGTAAATATGTCTATACCTCTTGAATTTGAAGCGCCTCCTTCTGCAAAGGCGTCTGGGCCGATTGAAGTTGAATTTAGGGTTCCAAAGGCACCTACACCCTTTGAAGTTGTTGTGTTACCACCAAGGGTGCCTATTCCAGTAGCAATGACTGATATAACGCCATTCCACTCAAACGCCATACCATGGGATTACACTGCCGAAGCTAGGAGGAAAGGAAAGACAAAGACGGGAGAAAACGATTGCCGCACAAGGAATGACTAGAACATGGAGGGTCTACACCCCAGAGCACCTAGCTGAGTCTGGTAAGCAAGCCCTGGGACGTCCCATTGAAACAGGACCCGATGATCTTTGGAGGAAAATGCAGGCTAAGGAATACTCGGTCGCTGAACAGTTGAACAAGATACCGACACATATATCTATCATGGCTCTTCTGCATAGTTCAGACGCTCACAAGAATGCCTTAATGAAGATACTGAGTAAAGCCTATGTGCCCAGCAATATAACCGGGGGTTAGATGGAGAATATGGTGGGGCAAGTGCTGGAGAGCCACAAAATAACCTTCCATGAAGATGAGTTGCTGCCAGAAGGTTTGAGTCATAACAAGGCACTGCACATCATCGTGCAATGCGAAGATTATTTCGTCACCAGAGTCCTAATCGATGGAGGGTCCAGCCTTAACATATGTCCACTTGTAACTCTCAGAACTTTGGGAAAAGGCCTACACGAGATTAAAGATGGGGCTATCAATGTCAAAGCCTTCGATGGGTCCCAGAGATCTACTATTGGAGAAATCAGCCTATGCTTGCAAATGGGGCCAACATGGTTCGACGTCGACTTCCAAGTAATAGACGTCCCGGCATCCTACAACTTGCTGTTAGGACGCCCCTGGATCCACGCTGCCGGAGCCGTAGCATCAACCCCACATCAGGCGGTAAAGTTCGAATGGAATCACCAAGAAGTGATCATTCATGGCGATGGTAGTAACCCCATATATAGTCGCCAGACCATCCCAATGATCGGGGGCAGAAGGAAAATAGGCGGAGAGACATACCACCGCATCGAAAGGGTCAACGTTGTAGACAAAGACAAATGGTCGGACAACAAGATCGAAAATATCCTGAATTGGTGCGGGTACGAGCCGGGAAAGGGACTCGGCAAGAATCTCCACGGGATCACTAAGCCCATCACACTGAAGAAGCATGGCACTACCTTTGGCTTAGGGTACGACTATACTTGGGAGGAATTCCAGAACTGGTCACCACTATGGCGCGACCCTTACTACCCATTGGAGTTTTCGATACCTAGCCTGGAGCAGACCTTCCAACCAGCAGATACTATATATGGATCAGAAGAAGATGAAAAGTTGGCAGCCATGAAGAATTTGTTCCTAAAGGATGATAATATGGACTGCTGTGTTCTTTTTTAGGAGGAGGGGGAGGAAGGCCCTTCCATACAAGCCCCAAGCAGAGGAGACCGCCTCAGCAACTGGTCAATTAGGACCTTCAGAGCCCGGAGGGCTTCGGGGTAGCAAGGCTAAGCAAAAGCAGCATGCATCGCATTTTTTAGTTTACTTTACTAGTTGATTTTCCTTCCGCATTGTCTTTAATTTCGAAAAGAGCTCCGATGTTTCAAACAATTTTGAATTTAATCAAAGCATTTTAGTATATACCTCGCTTATTATTTTCTCTTTCATTTACTCTATTTTATACATTATTACTATTACCTATCTTGACGATGAACCAACGACTATGACTTGCAACGAAACAACACAACAAAAGGACATAGACTCAGAAGAAGATGAAATACCTGAAGAGGTCGTCAGAGAGGTTGAGAATTTTGAGAATAGACCTAAGTCCAACCTAGAAGAAACTGAGGTCATTAATTTGGGAGATACAGAAAACCTCAAAGAAACTCGCATCAGTGTTCACTTGTCGCCATCAGAAAAGGAAGAGTATGCGGAATTCTTAAAAGAATATGAGGACATATTCTCCTGGTCATATGATGATATGAATGGTCTCAACACGGCCATTGTAGCTCATAAGTTGCCAACAGATCCAGCTTGTCCACTGGTAAAGCAGAAACTCAGGAAACTCAAGCCCGACATGAGTTTGAAAATCAAAGAAGAGGTTACTAAGCAAGTCAAGGCTAAGGTTCTCAAAGTGGTCGAGTATCCAACATGGTTAGCCAACATCGTGCCAGTACCAAAGAAGGACGGGAAGGTTAGAATCTGTGTCGACTACTGGGATCTCAACCGGGCCAGTCCCAAAGATGATTCCCCTTGCCAAACATACACATTCTTATCGAAAACTACGCCAAGCATGAGTTGCAGTCTTTTGTTGATTGTTTCGCTGGGTATCATCAGATATGGATGGATGAGGAAGATGCAGAGAAAATAGCTTACATCACGCCGTGGGGGATGTATTGTTACAAAATGATGCCATTTGGGTTGAAGAATGCTGGCGCCACCTATATGAGAGCCATGACTACTATCTTTCACGACATGATACACAAGGAGATCGAGGTATATGTGGACGATGTCATCATCAGATCCAAGAAAGCCACCGATCATATTGAAGACCTAAGAAAGTTCTTCAACAGACTGAGAAGGTATAACCTGAAACTGAATCCCTCCAAGTGTGTATTCGGGGTTCCTGCTGGAAAACTATTGGGTTTCATCGTGAGCCATCAAGGGATAGAATTGGACCCATCAAAGGTCAAAGCCATTCAAGAATTGACACCGCCAAAGAACTAGAAGGACGTGATGAGTTTCCTTGGGAGACTCAACTATATCAGCCGGTTTGAGGATGTTAATTTTGCGTTTCATGGCCCAGGACATCATGGTCTGAGGACTTTATCCTAACCGTCCAAGGACAACATTCATGGTCAAACGGGAACTTGCATCATGTTTAAGTTTACGCACAATATACACCTATATTGCTCACTTGCAGGTACACCACCTAGCAACGGCCGTCTCAGCAGGAGCGACTCCGTTCCGATTCTCGCATCCGATCAACTTCAAAACACTTTTTGCTTCCCCCAAGCATCATGTACGTCCTTTCAAATCTCCATTGGCATGTTCCATCAATGGTTCTTGAACTACATACGACCTGATTCCTGTAAAATCGGGGATATGTAGGCAGCTCAGAAATCAGAGCTCGGCCAAATTCTTTTCAAATCGCCGCTTCCGGTCAAAATTGGCCATCATATCTTTACCCGACAACTCTTTCATCCTTCCCGGGTAAAGAGGGGCAGCTTTTGATACCTAATTTTTCCCTGAGTATTTTACATACCCAAAATACTTTCAAAATGACATATACATGCATATATAAGCATACCCAAGTGTTTTAGTATTATTCCCAAAATTTTTAAGGATTTTAAAAATCAATTTGTTATTTATTTTAACAGTACAAAATCCAATAATTATTCCCAAAATTATAATTTTGGTGAATAACTTATTTTATTCTTATATTTACACAAAAATATAATTAAGGTGATTTTTGTATATTTTTACAAATTTGTTTGGTATTTTTAAAGCTAAATTGCATATAAATACAATTATAGCCTATTTTTACGATTAATAGTGTTTTATAATTGTAAAATTAGTTCCAGTATTTTTAAATTAATACATATGTATTATTAATTGGTTCAGCATCTTTAATTTTCTTTTAAAATTATTTTCACTATTTTTATAAAATAAAAAGGGAAAAACTGGCTATTTAAAATATAGCCCCAATTCGTTTCAATTGTAGCCCCATTTACATTTCAACTTTAGCCTAAAACTGACCCAATTTCAATCCCAAAATCAGACCAGCCCAATCCCATTTAACCCAACCCAATAACCCGTTTATCTAACCCGCCCGGATTACTTTTAATCCAGGCCGTTGATTAATTTGATCAACGGTCCAGATCACCCTTTTCCTTTTTAATTCACCTAACCCTACCCTAATCCCCTCATTCTCTTCTGATAGCCGCCTTTGGATACTCTCCCTCTCTCAAACCATCTCGAACTCTCCGGAACCCTAGTCTTCTCCTACCCCTTTTCAACCACCGGTCACCGGAATCAATGGCTTCTCAGGCCATGGATAGTTGGTACTCACCTATCCTCACCAGTAAACCTTGGGTGTTCAAAGTTTCGAGGTCTGACCTCAACGAAGTCCGCTTAGACCTTCACCAATTCAAGGTTTCCGGCGTGTCTTAGCCTCCTGAGCCTGGTTCCGACCTTATCAACTCAGATCTAATCTCGTGACTTCCAAGCCTTTCTCGTCCTTTAGGGTTCTCAGAAACTCGAGCCTATTCAAGGTTCTTTCATCATTATTTGTCTAGATCTATGTGTTATCTATGCTTTTCTTGCCATCTAAGGTATTTTCCCCAAAAGTTTCTTTTCAAAAATCGTTTCTCTTCAGTTCTAGGGTTTCTGAAAGGATTTTTTTGAAAAAAGAAATCTTTCTGATGTTTCTCCTTCTTTGCTTTATGTGTGTTTGTTCATATCCTGCTCGTGTGATTTCTTTATTACGCATGTACTGTCTTCTACCTTTTCTTTTCTACTATGCATGTTATTTCTGTTAAACTTTGCTATGTTTTTCTCTACTCTTTACTATGTGTGTTTACCGTTAATTTATTTGATTTTTATTACTGAACTCTGTTTATGTTCTTATATGTTTCATCTCCTTGTATTCACGTCTACATCTTTTCTGAAACAACTAGTAATTCTTTTCTAAAAACAGTTTGCATCTTTTCTCTTTGTTAAAACGGATGCCTCTTTTCTCTAAAATCAACTTGCATCTTTTCTGAAATTACTGGTAACTCTTTGCATCTTTTCCTAAAATTAATAGATCCTACGTCTAGTTTTATTTCAAAACATAGACAAAGGGTTGGCTAATTAATTAATTGGGTCAGTCCCTGGCAACTGTATCCGAGTGGCCTAATGCAGACTTTCTGTCTAAATGCATGTGTTGAACCAGTCCGCTCGCTGCTTAATTTTAATCTAAGACCAAATCAGTACTTGTCAAGGCATGCTAAACTAAATGACTGTTTGACTTCTGGGGTTAATTTGAGCCTTGTTTGCTTGTTTGTTCTACCTTTTTATATGATACTTGTTTTGAATGTCGAGCTAGAATTTTATCCTTTAAACTCCATAAAGGCCTCCATCACTTTCTTTCCCCTCTAGGATTAGAAGTCCTAATACCCCGAGACTGATAGGATTGAGACGGGTAGTAGCATGCGATAAGTAAACGATACCGTTCCGCGCTTTAATACCTTAACGGAATGGGAAGGGTAGACATGGAGATGATGATTACACGATAACACTCCGCGTACAATTGATTACCAGTGTTGTGCGAATGATCCATGTAATGTATAAACCTAAGACCCCCTTTCTTTTTTTTTATTATTATTAGTTTAAAAAAAATTTCTGAATCTTTAAAGATATTGCATTTTCTGCTTCTCACATGATTTTTGGATTATTTGCACTAAGTACTTGACCTTTTCCTCTATTTGCATATTTTTTACAAAAAGAACTGCTCCTTTTCTAAAAAATTCAGCACTTCTTTAAACATTTTGTGCTTCTTGTACTTGTTTTTTTACGTTTGCATCTAAAGTCACAATTATAGCATGGACGGGAACCACACTAGTGGATCTGGAGAGGTGCCTAACACCTTCCCCTTGGGATAATTTCAATCCCTTACCCAAAACTCTGGTTTTCATCTTTAATTTTTTCTAAAAGTGTCCTAATGCACTATAATCATTAGGTGACAACTCTTCAAACTCTCAAAAAACCCAATTCCCAAAGTGGGAAAAGAGTTATCTTCCCGAATGTCGTGAACCCGATTTCGCGAGGAAAAAGGGGGCATCGACAAAGGGTAGAGGTTCCTCGGGGTGTTCAGGTATCCAGAGAGAGTGCTGCTCAACTCGAACAAAAGTTATTGAAGTTTCAAGAAGAACTGGACCAAGTTCGGAACTTGGAAAGTCTGTCATTCTCCCTTACAACCCCAGACATCAACTTTCCCAATACTCAACACCCCATACCTCCATAGAACATCCCAAGACCACAGAAACAGCCCGCTGCTCATTGCGACACTCACCTCAACAACACTCCAACAAATGATCATCCCCACCACACTCCCATATATGTAGAAACCATACCACAATACACTCAACCCATCACAAACACACCAGAGTCTTATGACAAAGACTCTCTCATCAAGAACTTGGCTGCCGAGATTAAGAAATTGACCAGCCGAGTTCAGGGAGTTGAAGGAAGCAAAGGCATTGAAATGCTGAATTATGAGGATCTTTGCATTCATCCAGATGTTGAACTCCCGTAGGGGTACAAACCTCCCAAGTTTGAAATGTTTGACGGGTCGGGGTCTACTAGAGTCCATTCGAGGACATATTGTGACAAGCTGGTCGGTGTGGGAAGAGATGAGAAGATCCGCATGAAACTCTTTATGAGAAGTTTGAAAGGAGATGCGTTATCTTGGTACATCAGCCAAGATCCCAAAAAGTGGACGAGCTAGGTTGGAATGGCGTCCGACTTTATGGACAGATTCAGGTTCAACACAGAGAATGCACCAGATATCTTCTACATCCAGAACCTGAAGAAGAAACCCATCGAGACATTCCGCGAGTATGCCACTCGATGGAGATCCGAGGCTTCCAAGGTAAGGCCGGCCTTAGAGGAGGAACAAATGAACCAATTTTTGGTCCGAGCACAGGATCCACAATACTATGAGAGGTTGATGTTGTTAGAGGGTCAGAAGTTCTCCGATATTATCAAGCTAGGATAAAGAATTGAAGAGGGCATTAAGAGAGGAATGGTCACTAACTTTGAGGCACTGCAAGCTACCAACAAGGCCCTACAATCTGGTGGTACATCAAAGAAAAAAGATGTGAGCGTCGTGATGGTCGCACAAAGAACCAAGTCACCCATAAAATACCAAGCCTACCCGGTACCCCCTCTCACATACCAGCCTATTACCAACTACCAAGCACCTCCGCCTTCTTACCAAATTCCATCACCCGCTTACCAACCATCTGCATATCAACCTACTTCACCAAAATATTCCCAACCTGCACCCGTCTACCAAGCCTATAACACTCACTACCAGTCACCTCCCACTTGCCAAAACTTCCCCAGGCCACGCCCTAACTTCGATCGTAGACCTCCCAAGCAATACACCACCATCGCCGAACCAATCGACCAATTATATGAAAGACTCAAAGTAGCCGGCTACGTCACCCCAATACTTGCCAAAACTCCAGATAATCCCTCCCAGTGGGTCAATCCAAATAAAACCTGTGCGTACCATTCCGGTATGAAAGGGCATACCATTGATGAGTGCCGATATTTGAAAGACAAAATCCAAGATCTGATTGACAGCAAAATCATCGTGGCCAAGGAACCTGCTCCTAATGTTCACAATAATCATTTGCCTGATCATAAGGGTGGTGATGTGCATATGATCGAAGTAGAAGATGATTGGGACCCCAAAGGGTCAATTGGATTAATTGACGAAGGGGACGATCCCAAGAAACCAACCGTCATATTGAATCCAATTGTAGTCCAGATCCAACCCTCTGGGGATGCTGAAGTAAACATGTCTGTGCCTCTCGAGTTTGAAGCACTGTCATCTAAAGGGACCCCAAAGCCGATTGAGGTGGAGGTTGGGTCTCCAAAAGTACCATTTGAAGTTGTTGTATTGCCACCCAAAACGAGAGTGCCCATTCCTGTAGCGATGTCGGCAGTAACGCCATTCCATACCTAGGCCATCCTTTGGGATTACACCACCGAGGCAAGGAGAAAGGGAAAGTCTAGGTCTGGAGAAGCAATTGCAGTGCAGGTTATGACCAGGACTGGCAGAATCTATACTCCGGAGCACTTAGTTGAATCAAGTAAGCAGGTCTCTAGGCGGCCTATTAAAACTGGGCCCGATGATCTCTGGCAGAAATTACAGGCAAAAGAATATTCAGTTGTCGACCAATTGAACAAAACACCAGCACAGATCTCCATTCTGGCTCTACTGCAGAGTTCTGAGACACACAAGAACGCCATGATGAAAATACTAAGCGAGGCGTATGTACCCAGTAATATAACTGGAAGCGAGATGGAAAACATGGTCGGGCAGGTATTGGAGAGTCATAAGATCACTTTCCACGATGATGAGTTGCCCCCTGAAGGTTTAGGACGCAACAAAGCGTTGCACATCACTGTGCAATGTAAAGACTATTTCATTACCAGGACTTTGATTGACGGAGGATTCAGCCTCAACATTTGTCCATTGGTGACGCTCAGAACATTACGGAAAAGCCTGCATGAAATTAAGGATGGGGCTATCAACGTCAAAGCCTTTGATGGCTCCCAAAGGTCCACTATTGGGGAGATCAGTCTATGTTTACAAATGGGGCCAACTTGGTTCGATGTTGATTTTCAAGTGATAGACATCCCAGCATCCTACAACCTACTACTGGGACGACCTTGGATCCACGCTGCTGGAGTTGTAGCATCCACCCTGCACCAGGCAGTGAAGTTCGAGTGGAATCACTAAGAGGTGATCATTCATAGTGACAGGAGTAACCCCATATACAGTCGTCAAACTATCCCAGCAATTGAAGGGAGAAGGAAGCTAGGAGGAGAAACTTACCACCACATTGAGCGAGTCAATGCCGTGGATAAAGATAAATGGTGGGATAACAAGATAGAAAGTATCCTGAATTGGAGCGGGTATGAACCTGGCAACGGGCTCGGCAAGAACCTTCAGGGAATCACCAAGCCGATCAAGCTGAAGAAGCATGGCACCACTTTTGGGTTAGGATATGGATATACGTGGCAGGAGTTCAAGAACTGGTTGCCACCATGGCGCGACCCTTACTATCTATTGGAGCACCCGATACCCTGCCTGGAATAGACTTTCTAGCCGGCCGACATCATATATGGGTCAGAAGAAGATGAAGAATTTGCTGCAACGAAGAATTTGTTCTTGGAAAATGACCACATGGACTGTCACGTCATTCTCGAGGAGGAAGGGGAGGAAGGCCCATCCATACAGGCAGTGAACCGAAGAGAACGCCTCAACAATTGGTCTGTTAGGGTCACCAAGGCCCGAAGAGCTTCGGGATAGGAAGGCTGAACAAAGCATTATGCATTGTCTTTTACTTTCTCATTAGTTGATTTTTTTCAGTATTACCTCAAAAATTTTGAAAATATCCCCGATGTTCAAAACAATTTTCAACATTTATCAAAGCATTTCAATTCCTTATTTAAATCTCGCTCTTATTATTTTTCTCTGTTGTTTATTTTACTTTTACACAGCATTACTATTACTTATATTGATAAAACGATGAATGTGACATGCGACGAGATAACACGACAAATAGACATAGATTCAGAATAGGATGAAATACCAGAGGAGGTCGTTAGAGAGGTTAAGGACTTTAAGAACAGACCTAAGTCTAACCTAGACGAAACTGAGGTCGTCAATTTAGGGGATATAGAGAACGTCAAGGAAACGCGCATTGGTATCCATCTATCGCCATCAGAAAAGAAAGAGTACACCGAGTTCTTAAAAGAGTATGAGGACATATTTGCTTGGTAATATGATGATATGACCGGTCTCAGTACATCCATTGTAGCTCAAAAATTGCCAACAGATCTTATATGTTCGTCGGTAAAGCAGAAGCTTAGAAAGATCAAACCGGACATGAGTTTGAAAATCAAGGAAGAAGTCACCAAGCAAGTCAAAGTCAAGGTCCTCAGGGTAGTGGAATACCCAACATAGTTAGTTAACATTGTGCCAGTACCAAAGAAAGACGGGAAGGTCAGAATCTGTATCAACTATCGGGACCTCAACCGGGCCAGTCCGAAAGATGACTTCCCACTGCCAAACATACACATCCTGATCGACAACTGCGCAAAGCACGAGTTGCAGTCATTCGTTGATTGTTTTGTTGGATACCATCAGATAGGGATGGACGAAGAAGACACTGAGAAAACGGCTTTTATCACGCCGTGGGGAACGTATTGTTACAAGATGATGTTGTTTGGATCAAAGAATGTTGGGGCCACCTACATAAGGGCCATGACTACTATTTTCCATGACATGATACACAAAGAGATCGAGGTGTATGTAGATGATGTCATAGTCAAATCCAAGAAAGTCGTCCCACATGGGAGATTTGAGGAAGTTCTTCAACAGATTAAGAAGGTACAACCTGAAACTGAATGCCGCCAACTGTGCGTTCGGGGTTCTTGCCGGAAAACTGCTTGGGTTCATCGTAAGTCGACGAGGAATAGAACTAGAGCCGTCAAAGGTTAAGGCCATTCAGGAAGTACCACTGCCAAAGAACAAGAAAAAGGTCATGAGTTTCTTGGGAAGACTCAACTACATCAATCGGTTCATAGCCCAGTCCACCGTCATTTGCGAACCAATCTTCAAGATGTTGAAAAAGGACGTCGCCACTAAGTGGACTGATGATTGTCAAAAGGCATTCGACAGAATCAAGGAATACCTGTCGACGACACCAGTCCTGGTTCCTCCCGAACCAGGTAGATCGCTATTGCTCTACCTTGCAGTACTGGATGTAGCATTTGGTTGTGTTTTGGGACAACATGATGAAACGGGGAGAAAGGAGCAATCCATCTAATATCTCAGCAAGAATTTCACCCCGTACGAGGCCCGGTATTCCCTGCTAAAACGCACATGTTGTGCTCTAACTTGGGTAGCTCAGAAGTTGAGGCATTATTTTTGTGCCTACACTACTTATCTCATATCAAGGATGGATCCGCTGAAATACATCTTTCAGAAGCCCATGCCCATGGGCAAGCTGGCCAAATGGCAAATATTGTTGAGTGAGTTTGATATTGTCTACGTGGCTCAAAAGGCAATCAAAGGACAGGCGCTAGCCGATCATCTTGCCGAAAATCCCGTGGGTGGAGAATACGAGCCTCTAAAGACATATTTTCCTGATGAAGAGGTCTCTTTCGTAGGCGAAGACATTGCAGAATCCTACGATGGCTGGAGAATGTTTTTCAACGGAGCAGCAAATTTTAAGGGAGTTGGCATAGGAGCGGTCCTAGTATCAGAAACAGGTAAGCATTACCCGGTGTCCGCCAAACTCAGGTTCCCATGCACCAACAATATGGCTGAGTATGAAGCCTGTATATTAGGGCTCAATCTAGCCATTGACATGAACGTTTAAGAGTTACTAGTGATCGGGGATTCAGATTTGCTTATACATCAGGTCCGAGAGGAATGGGCAACCAAGAACTCCAAAATACTCCCATACCTGCACCATGTACAAGAGTTGAGGAAAATGTTTACAAAGATAGAATTCCGGCATGTCCCCAGAATTCAGAATGAGTTCGCCGATGCATTGGCCACTCTATCATCTATGATTCAGCATCTAGATAAGAACTTCATTGATCCCATCCCAATAAAAATCCAGGATCAACCTGCTTACTGTGCTCATGTCGAGGAAGAAGCAGATGGAAAACCATGGTTTCACGACATTAAGAAGAATCTGTCAATAGGAGAATATCTAGAACTTGCAAACACCACACAAAAGCGTACACTGTGAAGGTTATCCAATCACTTTTTTCATAGCGGGGAAATCCTGTATAGGAGGACTCCCGATTTAGGACTATTAAGATGCGTCAAAGCAAAGGAGGCATCCAGGTTGTTGAAGGAAATTCACGCAGGGACTTGTGGTCCGCATATGAATGGTTTTGTCTTAGCCAAGAAAATACTCCGGGTCGGTTATTTTTGGATGACCATGGAAACAGACTGCATCCAGTATGTTCGAAAATGCCATCGTTGCCAGGTCCATGCAGACATGATAAAGGTACCCCCTAACGAACTTAATGCAACAAGCTTACCATGGTCGTTTGTCGCTTGGGGAATGGATGTCATCGGACCTATCGAGCCGGCCGCGTCAAACGGGCACAGGTTCATTCTAGTGGCAATCGATTATTTCACCAAATGGGATGAAGAAGCATCATACAAGGCGGTAACCAAGAAGGCTGTGGCAGACTTTGTCCGCTACCATACAATTTGTTGGTTTGGCGTCCCAGAGTCAATTATCACTAACAATGGTTCCAATCTCAACAGTGACCTGATGAAAGCAATGTGTGAAGCCTTCAGGATCAAGCACAAGAATTCTACAGCCTACAGACCTCAGATGAATGGAGCTGTAGAAAAGCCAACAAGAACATCAAAAAGATACTAAGGAAAATGATAGAAAAACACAAGCAATAGCATGAGAAGCTATCATTTGCTCTATTGGGATACCGTACCAACATCCGCACATCAACCGGGGCAACTCCTTTTTTTTTATGGTACCGAGGCAGTTATCCCAACCGAAGTAGAGATTCCTTCCCTGATAATTATGCAAGAAGCAGAACTTGAAGATGCAGAATGGGTAAAAAGTCGCTCCGAGCAATTAGCCCTTATAGATGGAAAGAAACTGAATGCAGTTTGTCATGGTCAGCTTTATCAGAATAGAATGGCCAGAGCCTTTAACAAGAGAGTCAAACCAAGACGGTTCACACCAGGGCAACTGGTGTTAAAGAAGATATTTCCACATCAAGATGAAGCCAAAGGGAAGTTCTCTCCCAACTGGAAAGGTCTGTACATGGTTCATCGGGTTATAATAGGAGGAGTCCTCATACTTGCGGAAATGGACGGAGAAGTCTGGCTAAAGCCAATCAATTCAGATGCAGTGAAGCGATACTATGTGTAACCATTATGATTCCTTTATGATGTAATTTGAACTACGCCTGACCTGATTCCTGTTTAAGAGGGGATACGTAGGCAGCCCTATGGGTTCTGTCACAATCCAATAAAATTTTCATACCCACTCCCCCC